>ML824650.1:27233-43789 GCA_009831015.1 Picea engelmannii | reverse complement strand
GAACAGACTCTTTTCACGTCCGACCAGAGTCTCTACACCGACACTCGAACCCGGGACATTGTCAAAAGCTTTGCTCTGAATCAGAGCCTCTTCTTCCAACAGTTTGTGCTCAGCATGCTTAAAATGGGCCAGCTGGATGTGCTCACAGGAAGCGAGGGAGAGATCCGTAACAACTGCTGGGCTGCCAATCCTTCAACATACTCGATCATCGATCCAGAGGCATCTCAAGAATCGTCTTCCTACTCTATGTAAGGTTAAGTTTATTAGCGAATCACAAGTACATATAAGCAAGCAGCTCTGGCGGAGGCAGCTTTAATTCCTAGCGAATTCCAATAAATATAATTGGCCTCTTGAATCTATACTCATGCTTTTTCTGCAGTTATGTAATTCATTTCTCCATAAAGTAGTTGAGCATAATACAGACATAGATCGAAATGGTTTTCCGCCATTGAAAGAAGAAAAAACTTCTTATAAACCTGGGAGAACGAGAAAGATTTCATTATGTAAAATGAAGCAAGTGGTAGTCATTTCCAAAATTGCGTGTGTTTTGCCTAATTTCTTTATAATTTTTTTAATCCCGGCGGATTGCTCGTCCTCTGCTCCACCTCTGAACCTTTTCGATCACGATGCGACGCCCACTAATGCGGTAAAAGATTATGAAGTGATTGGAAAAAAATTAAAAAAGATCTTAGTGTACGAGACTTTAATTTATTATAATTAATTTTTCTGGAAAAGTAATATTGAGTGGGTCTAATGGTTAAGAACATGTGTTTCTTAAGAATGTGTTTCTTCTTAAGAGTTCACAGCTTCAAATCCATAGGGGTAGGGTATGTATACCTTAGTAGACTTTATCAGTCAAATTGTTGGGCGAGGGAGATCCCTTATCCCACAAACAAGGGGTCTCATACACCAATTTGGTGTGCTGGCTTAACTTGTATTGTTTGAAAAAGTTAAAATCTGAATGATGAAATTGAATGTTGTGATATTTTCTCATATTCGTATTGTAAAAGAATATAATGGAATATGATATCTTAACTTTATGGATTTGAAAAATCTTTGACTTTCAAAAAGTGGGGATAAAAATATATATAAAAGGATTTTCAAAAAGTGAGGTAAAAAAATATATATGTATAGATATGCAAGTGTGTAGGGATATGCCAGTGGAGTCAAGATTTTTGATATAAAAATAGATTTTGTGAAATATTGTGTTTGGTGTTAATTGTATAGATTGATTGATCTATAATATATGGTGTAAATAATTAAAACTAATTTTTTAATAATAATAATAACAACAATAACTACAACCAAAAAAATATAAAAAAATTAGCACAACCTTGTTATATTTAGTAGAATTGCATTATTTAAACATAAATTATTAAGAAAAAAAGAGATTCTTAATAGCATTTCAAAATTACATGGTTTCAACATTTAAACCTTTATCCCAAGAGCAACAACACGAGTCCATGCATTAAATGTTGTGTATGCATGACTTAAAATATGATTGATTGTTTGTCCATCATAACACTTCAATGAAAAGGAAAATTGTGTAAATTTATTCAATTGTGTTTTTTTCAAAAAAAAATAAAATTAATATTTATGAAAAACATTGTAATAATAAGAATAATAAAAATATAATAGAAATTTAAATTAAAAATAAATTAAAAAATAAAACATTTATTATTGATTAAAATAATTAAAATATTTTTTTACATTAACATTATAAAACCTTAAATAAAATATTAAAATTAAGATAAAACCTTCAATAAAATATTAAAATTAATATCAAATTCAAGGTTGCACTACATCACATTGGTTAGAAGATTAAAATAATTATAAATGAAACAACCAAAATCATTGATCCATGTGTTAAATATATTAAATATTGTGCATGAGTGGATTAAAGTGAGTTGGTTTATGTATTTCATTAACCCTATTAGGAAGGTTATATAAATCTTTGTTGATGTGATTAAATATTAATATGTAAAAGAGACTTTTAATACTCACAATTAATTGTATTTAATTCTAATTATATAAATCTCAGTTGATGTGATTAAATATTAATATGTAAAATAGATTTTTAATATTCACAATTCATTAAAAATTTTAATTCAAAAGATTAAAATGAAAAAAATAAAAATAAAAAACCTTTAAAATTTGTAAGTGATAAATATTCTAATGCTTTGAATCTATAAAATCTATTTTAAATTAAAAAAATATATATTAAAAAAATCTAAATAACAAATATATTTAATAAGTTAGAATGAATAAATAAATAAAATTTTATTTCATTAAACCTTAGAAATATGTCCTTGTTATTATTGTTAGAAAAGATATTGAAAATAATCCAATAAAAACTATTTCTTATCGTGATAAGAAATCTTTGCATATTAATTCAATGATATAGAATTAACATTTTTCATTGAATTTCTCTCGTGAAGAAGTTGACAATCTCTCAACCCTTTTTCTTATGAGCCACTTACGGATTTTGTTCACTTATTTGTTGTATTTTTTTTTATAGAGGATTTTCATTAAAGTGATAATAGATTTTTTTTTTGTTTGTAAATAATTTATATAGTTAATGAGCTTTTTATAGAGATTTTTTTTTTGTTATCAATCTTTTTTTATATTTAAATTAGATTTTAATTTCAAAATATTTATCACAATATCAATTTTTTTAATTTTTAACTTATCAAAACTATGGTGATTTTGGAACACTTTTTTTTAATGTTTTTCAAATAAAAATAAACTTTAAAAAAAATCCAAATAATCCCTTACTTAAATCTTAAAGTTTGATAAACCAAATTTGATCTCAATAAATATTAACCATATCATAGTGCAATCCATCCTTCCTGGAATACAACCATACTACTCTTTGTGAATGCCGCAATACTCTTTTGTGCAGTGAAAAAACAAAGGAATATTAAGAAAGGGCGTGTAGGTTACTATTTGTTTTGTTAAATGTTAGATGAATTATTTTTCTTTGCCATGTTTTTTGAAATACAATGTTGGTTTCCTATTAATAAGTTTTCATTCTAAATTTTTGTTTTATTGGGTTTGTTTTGTGTTTTCTCATTATTTGTGTTTTCTTTAATGTTTGTTTTAAGAAACGATTTAGTTTAGTTTAAAGTATTTGTGTTTTATTACGTTTGTTTTATGAAATAGTTTAGTTTAGTTTAGTGTGAGTTCATCATTTTAGACAACCATTTAATCATTTTTCATTGTCCATTCTTTGGTACTTGTTTTAATAGCTTAGGCATGGGACTTAATTTAGGTATGGGGTGTTCGCTTTGTCATGGGGCCTAGTTAGGTTTAAGAGATTGCCTTTGCAAGTCAAGTCCAATTGGTTAGTCCACACATTCACCATCCATTTCTTGGAATTGACCTTAATAGTTCATGCATGGGATGCAACTCAAGCATGAGGCTCCCCTTGTGTAATCCTATTATAGAAGAAGATGTCATACACCACCTTTTTAGTTTCCTTATGGTCATCAGATATGTTAGATGACATTGGTGCCCTTATGACCATCCATGTGCAGTTATGGTCATTCGTCCTCTCGCTGCTAGTGATGCATCTTCCTTCTTGTACATGGGAAAGATTGCCAAAGATATGTCGAAAAGGTCATCGGATCCCAGTATCATTGGCAAACTGTTCTAGTCTCTCGCGATGAAGGAAAGTTTGAGAAAGTGTGACGTGTCACGTGGAAACAAAGTTCGTCATGATGTGATATGTCATGACAAAGGAAAGTTTGGAGCGATGCGATGGAAGCGATGGTAGGGAGGATGCAAAGGAGTTCTTTTGGATAAAATTCCTTTAGGAAATTTTTAGAAAGCGTGATGTGTCAAATGAAAACAAAATTTTCCATGATGCAATAAGTCACGAAAAAGGAAATTTTTGAGCGATGTGAGAGGTTGTGCTTGTGTCAAGAAGCCATGTAGGTGTTAAATAAATCTTCCGTTACTCATATATTGCAGTGAGCAACAATGTAATGGGCAGATTCAGGTGGATTGCCTTTTGTTGGTTCTATAGGTTTACCTTTGTCCTCTTTCTTATTCTGTCTACTTCTTTGATCATTCCCATGGAACTCTATAGTCATATGCTTTATGTGACCCATTGTTTTTGCACTGGGCACAATGGAGATTGGATCTATCACCTTGGTTGTGTCTTCCCCCCTGCCTATGAAACTCTTTCTTCCACGTCCATGTCCTCTTCTATTCCTTTCTCCTCTGGAAGAATCATGTTGTTTACTCTTGTCCTTCTAAGCAAGGTAAACAGTTTCACTAGTTGAAGGAGTTGAATTATTTCCAAAGGATTTCTGACGATCTGCAAATTCCTTTACCAATTTTTGAAATGTCATGGATTTCATCTGATTGCTTGCATGAAGAGATTCAAGGTAGTAAGAATATGTAGGGTAGAGTTCCTTAATGAAGGTCGTGAGAGGGAGTTAAATCTTTGCTCCGGTAGCTTCAATGTCATGCACCATGGTTGTGATTTCTAAAGCCAAAGTCGTAGGGTCATTCTTCAACTCTAGGTTGAAGAGCTTCAACATTAGTTGTATGACTTCAATATCGGAATATGTGTCATACAATTCATTCAATCTCTTCAAGGTTCCATAGGAATCACTAATGGAAGAAATATGATGGCTCACCTCCTCACTTACTGCCGCAGAGATTACTACATATTCCTTCTAGTCTTTCTCTTCCCATATTTCATGTTCTTTGTCTATGGTCAGTATGACTAGTTTTCTACAAGGTTTTCTACTCTTTGTATTTAACACATAGGCTTCTTCTTCAAATTTCTCTTATTCTTCTTCTTATTCTGCATCTTCTTCAGTGGTTTTTCTACTTTGAGGGACTTCTTTTGTTTCGCAAATCCCTTTCCATAGTTCATTGAAGATAAATGTTCTATTGATCTTCCTCTACCATTCTTTGTAATTCTCCTTGTCGGTTAGCACCACGCCGAAAATGGATATGAGAGAATGCATTGTCTTCTGTTGGCTTTACACATGTTAGCAAATATAATGAATCTTCTCCAATAAATAAAACTAGAACTATCTTCCTACTACATCGATGAAATAGACAATGGAACCAAGAAGGGCATGGGAAGCTTCTAGGTCGAAGTAGTAGGAACGCTTACACAAATTTAAGATGGATTCTTATAAAAATGATGGATTAAAAATAAGGAAGCAATACCATAAACCGAGTGTCATATTATTCATACATAGTTTACTATTTTTTTTGGAGTTTCTATCACGGTAATAGAAACAATGGCAAAGCATTCCAAAAATGTGAGATGGTGTCAAAATAGGAATACGCACACATATTAATGAAATTCCACTGCGTGGTAGAGAAAAGGCTAGCCACGTGAAGGATTCCTTGTGTTGACCGTAGCTCTAGTAAACACAATATTGTTGTCTTTCACAATAGCTCATAAAATGGTTTCCTATAAACAAAAATTGGTTAGTATTATGTCATCAGATAAGAACCTATTCTTCAAGAGAATCCAAATTTCGTGGCACATCCCATGGAGTAATCCAAAGGGCCGAGAGGGTCACCATTTGTTGAAAACGAGGTCCAAACAAGAGCACTAGAGACTCTGACCATATAATGATACCATGTGAAACTCAACCAGGGAATTTTCTCCACTTCTTTACACGGTAGGGAATGCCCCAAAATATATTACATAGTATACCCCAAAAGTGTGCAATGATGAGCTTATAGTGTAGTTGAGAATGGGAACACCTTCGCGGGTCTGAGCTAGAGAGGAACCAGAAGTCATGCGAATTAGAACTAGAATTCATGTGAATGGAGACACAAACACTAGGAGCAAGAGATAAATTAGGGTTTAGTTTCAAAAATTAGTGTTTATCTCATGCCAAAGAATGGAGCGACTGGTGAGAGTATTTGTTAGGTCTATGGATGTGTGGAGAGAATGGAGTGATACCTACAGAGGTCGAGAATCTATTAGTGCGCCAGGAAGACTATGTTAGAAAAATAGGATCGTGGAGCAATAAAATAAAACAAATGAGTAAATAAAACATAGAAGATACACAATACAGTAGACACATATATATGTGGTTCACCTAGTGTGGGCTACGTCCTCCAGAGAAATTTCCAGGTCCATCATTTTTATTATCCAACAAAATGAAGGGATACAACCTACAACACGCCTGTTGTAACTACCTCTTCTTTATCTGACAGTCTCCTCTCTCAGAATACAATATTCACAATAATACACAATTGCAATACAATTCCCTCATAAAATAGGGTTTCCTTCTAGGGAAAAAAAACCCTAACATAACTTCTATCGTCATATGTGTGACCTTATAATGAACTGTCCAGATGGACTACAAAATTACAATATTTTACAAGGCAATTTTTCCCGAAATTTTGCTTCAGGGGAACTGCCCTCGAATACTCCACTAGGGGGGATAAAACATTTTTCTTCCCCCCCCTGGAAACAATTGTGGTGGGGAAATCCCCCCCACACCCACCCATTAGGGAATGGGGTCCAATCACGGCTGAAACAAACATCTAAATCAAAAAGATAATTAGGTTGCACAACCAACAATCTCCCACTTAGAGATTGATCACAACACCTCCAATATTCTTGTACTTGCTAGACTATGATCCACCGCGGACCTAGAAAATTTTTCATCTTCACCTTCATGCTTGAAGGCCAACTGAAACTGAGCAGGAACTCAATTTTTCCATTGTTACTACCTTTGTTAACATGTCTATAGGATTCTAGCTAGTCTGTATGTTTCCAACTTCAAATGTCCATCTTCCAAGACTGATCATATGAAATGGTACCTGATGTGTATATGCTTAGTATTAGAATGGAAAGTTGAGTTATTTGCAAGATGAATGGAACTCTCATTGTCACAGTACAACTTGCTATTCTCCTGCTTCTTTCCCAATTCCTCCATAAACCTCTATAACCAAATCATCTCTCTACTATCCTTTGTAGTAGCAACATACTCAGCTTTCGTTGTTGAAAGTGTAACAACCTTTTGCAGTTTTGAAATCCAACTTATTGGTGTTCCTCCTACAGTAAAAACATACCCTGTGGTGCTCCTCATGCTATCTTTATCACCTACCATATCTTAATCAACATATCCCTATAGAATAGTGTATGAACCTTCAAAACATAATGCATGAGTACTAGTACCCCTCAAATACACGAGAATCCATTTTACGACCTCCCAATGTTCTTTACTTGGATTGTTCATATACCTACTCACAACTCCCATGACATGTGCAGTAATTGTTCTTGTGCACACCATAACATACATCAAGACACCAATTGTTGATGAATAAGGAACCTTGGACATGTATTATATCTCATCTTGTGTCTTGGGACACATTTCCTTAGTTAATTTGAAATGGATGGCCAAAGGTGTACTAACTGGTTTTTCATTCTGCATTCTAAACCTCTCCAACACCTTCTTTATGTACTCACCTTGAGACAATGTCAATTTGTGATTTTTCATGTCTCTTGTTATTCTCATACCAAGGATTTTATTTGCAGCACCCAAATCCTTCATCGCAAATGAATTAGCTAATTTATTATTTAGCACATTTATATCCTGCATATTAGAACCTGCAACAAGCATGTCATCTACATACAATATCAATATAATATAGATTCCATTTTCTAGCCTTTTAAAATAAACACGATAATCATAATGACATCTATTATAAACTTGTTTTGTCATAAACTTGTCAAACTTCAAATACCACTACCTTGGATGTTTCTTTAGGCCATAAAAGCTCTTCTTCAACACGCATACCAAATTCTCCTTTACTTTGACCTCATACCCCTGTGGTTGCTGCATATAAATATCTTCCTCCAAATCCCCATGGAGAAAAGTTGTTTTTACATCTAATTGTTCAATATGCAAATCATATACTACCACAAGACTTAAAATAGTCTTAACTGAAGTCATCTTAACAACATGAGAAAATATTTCATCAAAATCTATACCTTTCTTTTGTGCAAACCCATTTACAACAAGTCTAGCCTTGTACCGCTTTTTTCCTCCATCTTCCTCCTTCAACTTGTAAGCCCATTTATTTTGCAATGCTCTTTTTCCTGTAGGAAACTGAACCAAGGCCCAATTTTGGTTATTTACTAAGGAGTCCATTTCCTCTTTCATGCATTTCTCCTACTTCTTTTTAGTGCCTATCTGCATTGCCTCTTCATAAATTTCTAGTTCACCAGAATCAATCAACAATAAATAATACAATGAAGGAGAGTATCATTTAGGGGGGCTTTTTGGTCTAGAATCAGATCCTGGAGCCTGACAGGGCTAAAAAAAGCTCAAAAATGAAAGTTCTCTGAATCGGACGAAACTAATTTCATTGCGACCAGATCGTCGCGCTGATTCCATCCATATATTTACTTTCTCAAACGGGCGTTGTATGCGAGAGTTATCACACTCTGATCATTTTCCCAAACAACTAAAAAGTCAACAAGTCAACTAGCAAAAGTCAATGATGATGTCAGCATGAAATCCTGCTGATGTCATCATGCTGACATCAACAAAGTGACATGTGGCAGTATAGGCAGCAGGGTGACTAGCCAGTGACAGGGACCAGTAGCATGTTGACACATGGCATCGAAGAACAACAAATGGTGGGGTGCCACGTGGCCCAGACATGGGATGCCATGTGGCACCCATTGGTTGGCTCATTACTTATATGAAATTTTTTTGTAGTTAGCAGGAATCGAACCCTGAACCTCTCCACAGAGCTTCGCACCTTAACAAAGGACCGAGTACCAATGCTTCATGGGTGGTGCTTATTATAACATGGCTTAAAATATATATTTGAAGTGAAGAAAGGTTCGAAATGGGGGCAGAAAGGGCTAGGGATAGGCCCCCGCCCACAGATTTGCGCATCCACATACGCCCACACCCAACAGATAAGCGCTTCAATTCGCGGATAAGTCAAGGCGCGAGGGTTATGGGTTGTTGGCACGGGAATTGGGGAATAGCCCTCGATTTTATGGGGTTTGACATGACTGCTTCCCAGTGTAATTTGGAGCACAGTTATGCCTTAGCCCCCAGTTTCGGGGATTTCCCCATTTATGCACCATACAACTGGGTATTTTGGAGGAGAGGACAGTGCGCAACCCCTAAGGGGTTGGCGCATGGCCATATTGTTATTGCATGTGACCTTAAAAGGGGGTGTGCACCCAGGGAGAGGGGCTAAGCCCTATTATTAACATAAAGTGGGTTTTATAATATGGTTTGGGATTTTTTATGATTTTAAGGCCTGTTAATGGATATTTTGGCCATTATTGGGAGATATTGGGCTCTTTTTGAGCCCAGATTTTTGGAGGAAGTTGGGGAAGGATAACCAACTTCAGATCTATAAAAACCAAGCCTGTTTGAGGCCATAGAGGATAGTCAAAGAAGAGTTATGTTGAAGGGAAGCCAAGCCAAAGCCATTTTTATGCAGGGAAGCTGTTGAGGAGCAGACGCTTGCGGGCCATTTCTGGGAGCTATGGTCATCGACTTTGCGTGTTGTTTCTTCTTTTGGGTTCTAGAGATCTGGAAGAACATGACTAGATCAGTCTTGTAGCCTAATGTCACTGCTAAGATGTACTTTGTGATATTTGAACAGAAATAAAGAAGCCTCCCCCATTGAGACAAAGGCCTAGAGACGTAGGCAACTTTGTGCCGAACTCCATTATCGCTTTTCTTGTTATGGTTTGTTGTTCTTATTGATTTAGTTCAGATCTGTATTTTGTATTATGGATGTGATATATTCTCTCATCTTCATCCTCTTTCATTGGCTTCTTAAATGGTTAATAATCAAATGCAATTAAAAACTCAACCACAATCATTAAATGATCTTTTTGGATCAAGTGGTATCAGAGGTAGTTGACATTTTGATTTGAGTTTTGCATGTTAACCAGGGAAAAGATACAGCGTGGTGAAGGCGAGCTTGTTAAAGAGAATCCATTAATTGGATTGAGAAAGAGAGCTTCTCACAGCGAGAATATAGCATCGGAAGAGGGACTTTCTTTTGATGACAAAGAGTTTAAAAAAACTTTCCTTGCTATGTCGGAGATGGTGAAATTTTTGTACAAGGATTACTTGGAACGAAAGAGACCGGTTCTTGGCAAATCTTCAAAGGGAAAAAGTGAAGAGGAAGAGGATCCTCCTCAGATTCCTCCTTCACCTCCATCATCACCTCCTCCTTCTCCTTCTTCTTCAAGTTCAAGTTCTAAATCTAATGAAAAGAAACATGTTCATAAACATAAGAATGAAATGCCATTGTTAAAACTTGATGTTAAATTTGAGTTACCCATATATGATGGTGAAGTAAATGTAGAGAAACTTGACAATTGGGTTAGGCAGATGGAGTTTCACTGCAGTGTGCAACAGATCAAGGATGAGCCCACACAAATCAAGTTGGCATCTTTGAGACTTGCGGGAACAACTCTTATCTGGTGGCAAAGTAAGTTGCAAAATGGAATGCAGCAAGTGGGTAATGTATTTCCATCATGGCAAAGCTTCATTTCTGCACTTAGGAAACAATTCTATCCTTTGGGTTATAAAGAAAAAGCATTAATTGAATGGCAATCTTTAAAACTAAGAAAAGGACAAACAATGCAAGAGTATACAGATAGCTTGGCATTGATGTTAGATATCCCTTTACATACATAGTAAACCCTTATGAAGTATATAGGAGGTTTACCTACACATATTAGAAACACTGTATTCATTTTTGGACCCACTAACCTTGATGAGGTTTCTATTCAAGCTACGTATATTGAAGCAGGAAAAGCAGGTGTGTCAGGGAAATCATCGTCTTCAAGGAAAGAGGACAAGAGGAAATGGTATGGCAAGAATTCAAATGCAGTGGAAAGAAAGGACAAGAAGCCCTCTTGCAAGCATTGCAAGAAAGAGGGACATGATGAGGACAGATGTTGGCAGTTGCATCCTAAGAAGAGGCCAAAGTGGTTCAAGGAAAAGAAGGGAAGGAAAACAGTGGCAGTGACAACAAGACCCACGGACTTGGAATCGGATTCAAGTGACGAATCTAAGGTCTCATTGGTTGGTATGACAGGTAAAATTGGTGAAGGAATTGATTGTAGAAGTAACTTGTTTCATATAAGGACCATCATGCRRCACACTAAGATAGACACATTAATCAACAGTGGATCTCAATCTAATCTAATCTTAGAATAATTGGTTAAGCAATTGGGGTTAAAAACACAAGCACATCATAAGCCTTACACACTTAAATGGATAAGCAATCATCATCAAATGCACATAACAAAGCAGTGCACAATCAAATTTGCAATTTCATCTAAGTATGTGGATGAGGTAACATGTGATGTAGTGTCATTAAGTGAATGTGGAATGGTCTTAGGTAGTCCATACTTATATGATCGTAAGGCAATCTTCTACAGGGCAAAGAATCAAAATCAATTAACCAAAGCAGGTCAAGATTATGTGGTTCATGCTCATCATGTTAAGGAAAATAAAACACTTCAAACAATGGAACAATTAAAGAAGGCAGTTCAAGCAAGAAACAAACCAATAATTGTTTCAAATGAAGTAATTGATATTAAGAAAGAACAAGAAATGATTGTTGAATGGAGAATCAATCATAAGTTGCTTCAAGATAAGCTCATGTTGTGCAAATATTACAAGTATATCATCTCATTTGCAGTCGTCTTTTTTATGCTATCATTAGTAATGTTGTCTACATGGATGATAGTGGCTTCAGTAAGATGTAACATGGTTCAAATAGCTAACAATATGCTTTCAATTGTCATGATTGTGTTACAGTTGATCTTGATGAGACAGGTGCACAGGAGAGAGTTCAGAGATAGAAGACAAGCCGGGTGGCCTATCCTGAGCTTTTTGACTGGTCAATAACATTTTGGGGACCAAAAGGTCCTTTAGTGGGGAGGTGTGATCCATAATCGGATCCAGGAGCCTGACAGGGCTAAAAAAAGCTAAAAAATGAAAGTTCTCGGAATCGGACGAAACCAACTTCATTGCGACCGGCTCGTCGTGCTAATTCTGGCCATATATTTACTTTCTCAAACGAGCGTTGTATGTGAGAGTTATCACACTCTGATCATTTTCCCAAACAGCGAAAAAGTCAACTGGAAAAAGTCAATGATGATGTCATCATGACGTCCTGCTGACGTCATCATGCTGGCATTAGCAAAGTGACATGTGACAGCACAGGCAACAGGGTGACTAGACAGTGACAGAGACAAGTAACATGTTGACACGTGGCATCGAAGAACAACAAATGGTGGGGTGCCACGTGGCCCAGACATCGGCTACCACGTGGCACCCATTCGTTGGCTCCTTACTTATATGCAAAAAAAAATTAGTTAGCAGGAATCAAACCCTTAACCTCTTCGTAGAGCTCTACACCTTAACAAAGGACCTAGTACCAATGTGCCATGGGTGGTGCTTATTATAACATGGCTTAAAATATATATTTGAAGTGAAGAAAGGTTCGAAATGGGGGTGGAAAGGGTTGGGGCTAGGCCCCAGCCCACGGATTTGTGCATCCACATAAGCCCACACCCAAAAAATAAGCGCTTCACTCCGCAGATAAGTCAAGGTGTGAGGGTTATGGGTTGTTGGCACGAGAATTGGGGAATAGCCCCTGATTTTATGGGGTTTGACGTGATCGCTTCCCGATGTAATTTGGTGCACAATTATGCCTTAGCCCTCAGTTTCGGGGATTTCCCCATTTATGCACCATACGACCTGGTATTTCGGAGGAGAGGTCAGCGTGCAGCCCCTAAGGGGTTGGCGCATGGCCATATTGTTATTGCATGTGACCTTAAAAGGGGAGGGCGCGCCCAGGGAGAGGGGCTAAGCCCTATTATTAACATAAAGTGGGTTTTATAATATGGTTTGGGATTTTTTATGACTTTTAGGCCTGTTAATGAAGATTTTGGCCATTATTGGGAGATATTGGGCTCTTTTTGAGCCCAGATTTTGGATGGAAGTTGGGGAAGGATAACCAACTTCAGATCTATAAAAACTAGGCTTGTTTGAGGCCATAGAGGACAGTCAGAGAAGAGTTATGCTGAAGGGAAGCCAAGCCAAAGCCATTTTTTATGCAGGGAAGTTGTTGAGGAGCAGATGCTTGTGGGCCATTTCTGGGAGCTCCGGTCATCCGTTTTGCGTGTCGTTTCTTCTGCTGGGTTCTAGAGATATGGAAGAACATGACCAGATCAGTCTTGTAGCCTAATGGCACTGTTGTGATGTACTTTTTGAGCTTTGAACATAAATAAAGAAGCCTCCCCCACTGAGACAAAGGCACGGAGACGTAGGCAATTTTGTGTTGAACTCCATTATCACTTCTCTTGTTATGGTTTGTTGTTCTTATTTCTTTAGTTCAGATCTGTATTTTGTATTATGACTGTGATATATTCTCTCATCTTCATCCTCTTTCATTAGCTTCTCAAATGGTTAATAATTACATGCAATTAAAAACTCAACCACAGTCATTAAAAGATCTTTTCGGATCACTTCTTAACCTAGTAGATCTTCTAACAACACTTGCAGGATTTTGAGGTACCTGTTGCTCCTGTTGTTGTACATTTTTATTTTCTGGTACCTTTGGAATTTATTTTTAAGTGATCTCATCAAACACTTTGTATTCTAGTTTTTCTTTTTCCTGTTTCTTTCCCTACAACTAATCTTTGTACATGACCTTCTCATTGAATACAACATCTCTACTCCTGATGATTTTTCTATTTTCATAATCCCATAAGAGATAACCAAAATCATTAACATTGTATCCAATAAATGTACTCTTCTTGGATTTTCCTTCAAGCGTTGTTCTATTTTTCTTATCAATATGGAAAAATGCTTCATAACCAAAAGTCTTCAAAAAAGAATAGTTTACCTTTTTACTTGCCCATGCCTCCTTTGGAATTAAACCATCCAAGGATCTTGAAGGTCCTCTATTTATTAATTAAACATAAGTATCTACAACATCTTCCCAGAACTGTAAGGGAAACCCAACATGCAATCACATACTCCTTGCACTCTCCATGATTGTCCTATTCATCCTTTCTGACACACTATTTTCTTGTGGTGTTCCTGGAACTATTTTATCTCTACGAATCCCATGGTATGAACATTAATGATCAAACTCCTTGCTGCAATATTCACCTCCATTTTCTGATCTGAGACACTTCAACCTTTTTCCTTTCTCATTCTCAACCAAAGATTTCCATTTCTTAAAGTTATCAAAAACATTAGATTTTTGTCGAATGCAATAAACCCAAGTTTTTCTAGTTGCATCATCAATAAAAGTAACATAATAACGAGATCCACCAAGAGATCATACCTGAGTGGGCCCCAATACATCTGTATGCACAATCTCTAACCTTTCACTCCTCTTTTCTTTTCTGACTCTGAGAAGTCTTACTCTCTTCTCTTTTCCATAAACACAGTGCTCACAAAAATTCAAATCAATTTGTTTAAGATTCGGAAACAAATTTATTTTGTGAAGTATTTGCATCCCCTTCTCACTTATGTGTCCAAGCCTATGATGTCACAATGTTTTATCCACTCCTGTAGAAGCTAAAGAGATAGAAGAGTCAGTATTACCCGTACATAAATACAATGTACCTACCTTCTCTCCTTTTTCTATCACCAATGATCTTTTGGTGACCTTCCACGCCTTATCTCTTAATATAGATATACAAACTGCACTAGCCAACTACCCTGTTGAAATTCAATTTTTCCTTAGATCTAGAACATGTCTTACCTCTTTAAACAACCATTGGTTTCCATTCTTTTTCTGTATTTGTACCTTACCCATTCCAACAATTTTGCATGGTACGTTTGTTGTTTTTCTTCATATGATATATGATCGATATATTATTGAAATGATGAGTGTTCCATATATAGGGAACATATGGTGACCATCCATGAAAGGATGCGTCCCTTGAATAATCAATAATTATTTATTATTATCATTTACTTTATTATATATGATATTTAATAATCAATAATCATATTATTAATTATTATTCTAAGATAATGTCTTCCTGATTTTGTCCAAACATCAACACTCCCTCTCAATGAGGGAGACATTCTTCATTATGCCAAGCTTGTCTCTGAAGTATAGAAACTTCACCCTAGACTCATGACACTTGTCTATCAATCTTGGGGGATGTATCTCTCCCACATGAACCGAGGAGAAACTCCTTATGTGGCTCTCCCTTTTGAGCTAATTGACTCTCTCTGAGATTAGGCTCACTTTGGGTCCGCATGTAATAGAATATAGTATCTTGAGTCTTTATCATTCCTTTTCAAATCACCATGACTAGGAAAAACTGTTAATATTATGGTAGCTGCGGGAGGTATTTACCCCCACATGTGAACCTGATGAGAATAGAAGACTCCAAGAAGCAAGAGAAACCCTAATGAGTTGGCTAATAACCCTAGAAGCCTTGTCAGCTAGGGAAGATAATTTATATTAGTCTATTAGCCTCCAAGAGAAGAAGTCGGCCAGAAATAATAATAATATACTAAACAGACACATACCCAGAAGGAGAAGTCGGCCCCAACAAAACTGACAGGATTACTATAAATACAGGGCGCTAGTTCTCATTTGCAGCATCTCAGAATTGCATTTCTGCAGTTTGGTGCGCATTGCAGTTGCAGTCTAGTGCGCAGGTTTGGAGGAGGGTTGCAGGTGCAGCTACAGCAGCAGCTAGTTTCAGTATTGGCTTGGATATCTCTTGGCTAGGGTTTGGAACATATGATTAGTATTTTGTGATGCGCTATCCTTGGGGATTGATGCGCTACTCTTTGTTTGGCTATCTAGCCTAGGGTTTGCTTCCGAAGGAATTCTCAGTCAAGGTTAAGGTGCTCGGAGGGAGGCTTCAGCCTATGGTTGGATGATGAAGGTATTGTCAATGGTAAAATGAGCACACCATCTTCTATATTCTAACATTTTATGGGCCCACACCCCTTCAGTCAGCCTAAAATGCTGGAAGGAAACATAAGCTAGACATTGAGCTCATTGAGGAACTACTGCTAGGGTTACTAGCATGAGCAGCTTCCAAAAGCACTGTAACTAGGGTTACTAGCAAAAGAAGTTGCAGAAACCCTAAACCTCTTGTCGAGGCACCTTAAGTGATGAGATTGACCTAATCTCCAGATAGATCAGTGCACCCTAGCCCAACGCATCTCCTGGTACACTCAGAAGGCCAAGACGTGAAGTTTGGATTTCTGGTCAAATCTAGGGTTTGACCAAGTCAAGCAAGCCATGACGAACTCTATGAAGTCTGAGAACAAGCTATATGGAGCCTCTAACTTTAGAGCATGGAAGACAAGGATTGACCTCATCTTTGCTAAGAATAAAGTGTTGGATATTGTGAAAGGAAAGATTGTGAAGCCAGAGTTTAAAGAAGGAGAAGAGAAGGAACCGCAGAACATTGCAGCTATGGAGAAGTTCAAATACGTTGACATCAATGCCATGAGTATCATAGTGGATTCCATAAAAGACCACTTGATACCCTACATCTCCCATCTTGACTCATC
>ML824649.1:36332-51504 GCA_009831015.1 Picea engelmannii | reverse complement strand
TTCGTCTTCGAATTCTTCATATCCTTCTTCAGATTCTTCATATTCTTCTTCAGAGTCTTCTTTGTCAGAATCTTTTACTGCCATGAATAGAACTCTTCCTGTCTCACTGTCACTGATTTCATCTTCATCTGATGATGAGATGTCTTCTTTGATGCATACAATTTTCTTGAAATATTTCTTTGTAGTTATTTTGCCTTTATATGTGTGTTTTCCTTTTGAGTAACCTTCTTCGTTTCTCTTTTTCTTATGAGGACATTTGTTAGAAAAAATACCATCACAATTAAAAACAATTGAAGGAATCTTACCTCTATACCTACCATTGGTTCCCTTGTTCATTTTTTTGATGAAGTTGGCCACTTCTTCATCATCTTTCGAGACGTCGTTGTTGTTGCTATATTTTTATTGTTCCTTTTTCTTTTACTTTGACATTTTGGATTCTTTGAAGGTTGCTTCTTTTACATATGGATTTTCCTGTTCAGTTCTCATTTCATATGCTATGAATATTCCATGTAGTTCGTCCATTCTTATTGAGTTTAGATTCGATCTTTCTTCTAGTGTTGATATCTTAGGGTTGAATCTCATAGGAAGAGATCTTAGTACATTTTGAACAATTACAGCTTCTTCGATTTCTTCTCTCAATCCTATGATTTCATTCAATGTTTCATCAACTCTTAAGAAGTAGGCTGCAATATTCTCATCTTCCTTTATTTTTAGTTGTTCAAACTGACCTCTGTAAGTTTGAAGTTTTGTTGCTTTGACTTTTGTATCTCCTTCATAAATATTTTGAATCTTGTCCCAAATATCTTTGGCGGATTTACAATGTGCAACTTTGGTGAATATTGTTTCACTACGACCATTCAAAAGTGCATTTTTATCTTTGGAATTATTCTGACCAAGTTTCACTGCTTTGTCATTTGTTGGTGGCATTGCTGGTACTATGTATCCATCTACAATTGATTGCCAAATTTCAAACCCATGTTCTTGTATATATGTCTTCATCCTTATGCTAAAAAAAGCATACTTCTGTCCATCAAAGTGTGGTATTCCATTTTTATATGAGTTGGTACTCTCCATGATCTACCTTTCAGTGGTTAAACTAATTTTTGAAGGAACCTTCTATGATACCAGTTATTGGATTACTGAGAGGGGGGGTGAATCAATAATAACGTAATTATAATCCTTTTTCTCCAAATAATCCAAGTGTTATATCAATGTAGAATTATTATCCAATAATGAGAAATAAGAAATGAACAATCACACACACACACAATACACCAATGTTTTACGTGGAGACCCAAATCGGGATAAAACCACAAAATGCTTTATCTTATATTTATTGAAGAATTATATTCATTGGAAGCACCAACTTCCTTTGTTTTCTAGCTGCAACTGGAAGGAGGATCCAACCCCCTAGTTTCTTAGGCTACAACCTGAGGGAAGCTCCAACTCCCCAATTCTCTAGCTACAACCAAAAGGAGGCTACAACCCCCTATGTTCTCTGGATACAACCAGAAGGTGGCTAAAACCACCTATCCTTGCCCCGTCCAACCGCCCTGAAGTAGAAGTAGAATTATTGAACTACTACCACACTATCACTGTGAGATATACCACCATAAGCATGTACCAATAAACCTAAACCATGCATCAACCATGCATCAACCTGTAACTCAACCTGTAATCAACCTGTACCATAAACAAGTGCATCAATCATGCACCAACCTGTACCAAACAATATGTAATCAACCTATACCATGAACAAGTGCAACCAACCATGTACCAAGTATGTACCAATAATGTGTCAAGCACTCATCAACTATGACTCATCAATATGTACCAACATCATCAACTATACACCTCACATATGTGCCAACTCATCAACGACTTGTCTCAACCATGTACCCAACTTGTACCTCAACCAAAATCCCTCATCAATTTCATCATCCAAATATGATTTGTAACTATGTAATAGACCTGGTGTATATGATCACATACCTACAAACCTTTCTTAACTTTAACAACAATAGACTAGCATTTTCATCAAATGTTTCTTTAGTCTCACAAGACTAGTTTTGGATTAGTCAACAACCCTAACTTGAAATAATCATAAATTTGTAACTCTAATGAATAAAGAACTAAAACTGATACATAATTTTCTTCAGTTTGTTTTATGCAATTCCTCTAGGTTTCACTACTTGGAACCTCTAAGAAAAGGAGTTATGGAAAAAATGGCAGACCTTGCTGAATTTTGGCTTATTCTAGAGAGTGATCTTGTAGAGAGTGCCCCACAAGGAATTTTGGTTGAATTGATTTGAAACTGTTACATATCATACTATAGACTATACTCTAACCAACACATTTTTTCTTATGGAATTTGAATGTTTTATGAAGAAGTTATGATGTTTTTACCCGAAACACCTTAGAAAGCATCATCAAAAGAATTTATCCTTCCTTGAATTTCGGCCTTCTTTTCTTCACTTTACTCATAAATTCGGCTTAGATATCCTTTGGTTACCTCATACACCTATAGGTATTCAATATTCTCAAGTGCGTCTTAAATGATAGACCCTTTCCTCTTATTTATACTCTCCAAGTAGCTTCCTTAAAAACATCGTCTAGGTCACTTTACCCACTTTCCTTATTTTAGGGTTAACCCATTTCTAATTTCTCCATTAAATTTATGATTGAATTATTTTTTTTGTATTCACTTTGAATTATAGTACACTCATCACTTCACTTTATTATTTACCTTTTAAAATCTCTTAAACCACTTTGACTTCTTTGACCTTTTGTATCTTCTAGATGACATATGAGAGTCCTCCAACTTCGTAAGGCCATAACTCTCAAATCGTGAGGCGTTATGTGACATTCCACATACCACCAGAAATGGAATGAAATTTACTATCCATATAGAATAGTATTGCCTGAAAATATATCAAAACTCATACCATTATCCATCAAACAAACTTGGGTCCATTACCTAAACCTGGGTTCTCCAACTTCTCATGGCCATAACTCTCTAACTGTGAGGAGTTATGTGGCATTCCACATACCAACGGAAATGGCATGACAAGCTATACCCATATAGGATAGTTTTATTGAAAAATTCATTGGAATTCATCTCATTATTCCACAAATAATCATGGTTTCTCTAACCATACTTCTAGGATAACTCAATCCACAAAGCGTCTTTCTGTGACGGCTTTCACCATAAGGGGACCACTTTGGAGTTCATCTATTTCTAGTTATTATCAACCATGACAAGACAATAAAGAGCCATCTTTACATCAAACAATATTGGTTCCATTACCCAACCTTTGTGCTATAGGGCTTTCTTCAAGGGTTGACATCAATGACAACCAACATTAATCAACATATATTTCATGGAGGGTCCACATTTCCCCATGGGGGAAACCCCTTTGGGGGCATTTTTTTTTCTGGGAGTAGTCATGCTCCTAGAAGTGCCACCATCCTTAGGGTCACTCACTCTCCAATGACCCCTAAACCTTATAGAAGTACAAATATATAGAGATATCAAGGTCCATCTAGGACAACAAAGACTTCACCTCCCTCCCAGTCTTCATTTTCATTATTTCCTTTCCCCACAAATCTAGAATTACCAGATTTGTCATGGTTAACAAATGACCATATTTCCCATGACCCAACCTGGTCGAAAATTCCTTCCAAGTTTCCATCAAATATTTTGAAATTCAATGAAAAATCCAAGAGAGGACCCCTACACTCACATCATGAAATACCACTTATGGTGTTCATCCAAATTGTTTATGGATGATAGTGTGAGGTTGCATCTTTTCCAGAGATCCTTGACCAAAGATTCTACTAAATGGTATATTGAATTAAAAGGTGGTTCCTTTAAAATATTCAACGACATGGAAATGGATTTCTTAATGCATTATCAATTGCCCATTCAATATTAGATAGGAATTGAGCTATTGACTTCGCTACACCAAGATAATGCTTCACATATTTCTGATAGTATACATGAGTGACGATGAAGATGTAGGATGATTAAGAAGAACATTTTGGACAAACTCCTCATGGAGTGGTTCACAAAGTCCCTCCTACCACCCATTTCCAGAGATGTAGCTATGGATAGTGTGACCACCGAGGAGGAAGCCAATTTGTGTTCCCAACACTTGGACTTGATCTATTCTCAATGGGGTACACTTTATGACATTATCTCAAATGATCCTATGTTGTCAATAGATCCATGGAATACAAAACCAGGATGCTATGTTGATGGTGTGGTTGGTTATGTTTCACATTCCTTTATGAACCAATTATCTAATCAGATGGGTCGAATTTCCATTAAGTCACACATGTTATCTTCTGGTACTAGTATTGAAACTGTTGTAGTCCCTACTCAAACCTCCAAGGTGAATTTGGTGCAGTCCTCGCAACTGACGAATCCTCAGAAACCTAGAGGAAAGAATAAAATAAAAATTATAATATTGATAAAGGTACTTCATCCACCCAAAAAAACTAGGAGGGAGGCACTAAGGAGAAAAGGAAGAGTCATTCTCCCCACACAATTTGTGGGGACGAGCACCCTACTCACCAGTTTCCTCGAAAGGATGAGGACCATATATTTTTGTCACAACAGGGCCCCCCCAAATATCCTATTTTCTTCACCCATCCTTTACCCCCTCAATATCAAAACATGGTTTCCAAAAATCCCTCCCCTCTACAAGGGGGAATTTTAGGTACTCCTCAAGACAAGGGTTATTCCTTGAAGGTTACCATTTTCATCTGAGACCAAACAGTCAATTTGAAAATGAGAGCTAAGAATTTTGACATTCCTGAGTCTTCTTTATTCCAAGCATGGTGGCCCTCTTCATATTGAGAAGCCATATTTTGACTCAATGCTTGTCCCTCCAAAGGGATTTCTTCAATGAATGACACATAATCCAAACACACAGGCCAACCACAACTACAACATTTTGGAATACTTGGACCATGCAACATGTGCCATGTCCATGCTTGAATTCCTCCAAAGATTCCCACCATAGTAGAAATCCTTGTTGTCTACCATAGGTGGGTTTGATCCCTTACAGTTGAGTTTGATGACATTTAATTCTTATCAGGTTACTCATATTCTCTCCTATTAGGTTGCCTTTCATATCATAGTGTGATCATTGGGGAAAAAATTCTACTCGACAATGGTGGATGAAGGATCCTCAACTTGCAGCATGTCTATTTCTTGTTGGAAGGCCCTTAGCTCTCCTAATATCAACACATTTTCAACATTATTGAAGTAATTTGATAGACACATGTTCCAACCCCATGGAATATCCATTTCCTCACCCATTGAGTTAGGTGGTAAGAATGTCTATGTTGATGTGGAGGTTGTCAATGTACCTCTTGAATACAATTTGTTACTCGGTCATACTTGGTTCTACAATATGACTACAATTGTGTCATTGGTATTCAGGGTCCTATGCTTTCCTCATCAATGGAATATTTTTATGAATGATCAAATCGCATTTACCCTAGACCTTGGATCCAATAGGGGGTCTAATGTACCCTTTTTCGGTAATACCACAAAGTTCTATATGAACTTTGGTGTGAGGATGTTCAAATTTACTTTACTGATGGGAATATTGTTGGACATGGTGTTATGTTATTGACATTGATTTCAAGAATATCAATATGGTATTTACATTATATTTCTTTGAGATTCTAAATATCCAAAGAGATATCCTTTTGATTGGATAAAGACAATGCATAAAGGAGTGCATTTACACAAATCTCAGAAGGAAGAACATTAATTGAAACTCAGAAGATATTGTGCATTTGAAGTAACAACAAGAGACAAAGTTCTACGAGTGAAGAAATCATTTTTTCAAGGATCGATTTATAGGAGTCATTCATTCTTAGTTCAGGACAATCCATGATCATTAGATTGAGCTAGAGTCATAGGTTGGGAAGATTAAATCTCAAATGTTAGATTAGCTTTATGGACCATTTGATCAAGTAGTGGATAAGTTACTTCAGGACTTTGCCACTTTGCCACTTCAGTGATTACTAGAGACAAGGAAGGAGATTCAGATGGTCTCCCAAATGTTGGATGAATATTTGATCTGGAATGGAAATGTTGAACTGTCATATCACACTAAAGTAAAGACGGTGGTCAACTCCGGTGTTGACCACTCTAGCGTAAAGGAGTCTGAAATAGGTAATTTTACCTGAAGGTTGAAGCCTCGAGGTCACGAACTAAATTTTGGTTGTTGATCTAAGATCCTCAAGAATATTTCTAGACTTTTTGATTGAGTATAGGGGAAGGATAGCATAAGGAGTACTAACAATTGAAAGCAAGCATTCAACACAACTTCATGACTTATTTGGTAGGTAAACACTCTGGAGGGATTGAACTATCTCAAAGTTCTAGTAGCCCAGAGTCCCAGAGTCATGCACAGTCGAATACCTAGAGAGTGAGAGCTCCTTTGTGCCTAAGTCTACATTCCTAGCTCTTGGACATGTGAAGGTTATCAAGAAGGGAGTTCTGATGTACCCTTCGACGAATATTTCTCCGGAAGAGTTGGAAGACTCCAAAGGTCGAAGTCCCAAATGTCAAAGTCCCAAATTGAACCATAACCGTCCATCTCAAATGTGAAAATAAAATGAGACTGACAATATTGATAAGTGATTAAGCAATCGTTTGTCTTAGCACTCAGTCATCGCCTATGGTATTATGGAATAGAGGTCCTGAAAGTGCGCCTGAGTGAATTTTAACATACATAGGAAGATGTTTTCCTCTGTCAGTAAGGAACTTTGAACCATATAGGATCTGGATTCTGTCATGATTGATATTAAGTGATCAAATACATCCAATGCATTGGAAATCTAATAAAAAAGATCAAATATGATATGTTGGAGAACTAGGGATGCAACAAAAGCTTAAGAATGAAATAAAAAGGCATGGGAAAAGAAATCAATCCATACCTGTGATTGATTTATGAAAAACCCTCTTACTAAATTAAAAATATTGCATGTTAATGTGTGAATAATAATAGAGGAAGATATTAAGAGTCCATTTTCCACCCACCTACCCAGGGAGAGAAAAACTGCTAAGAGTGTATCTTATTTTCTAGTACCATTTGCATTCCTCATTGCTAAGGTTGGTTACATGCACTTGAAACATAGGAGCATGTTGCTAGGCCATTCATTCTCTCATGTTAAGTATACTTTTATCTCTTTTTCAGACTCATAAAAGGACACGAAAAATACACTCACGAGCATCCTTTTAACTCTTTTTCGGGCTTGTTAAAAGTGAATTAAAAAGACACATCGAGCTTACTTCCATCATTATTTTGTACTCTTTAAACCACAAAGGAGGTGAAAATACAAAAAAATAAAAAGGAGTGGGGTGTTTTCACCATTGGTCTATTCTCAAAATGGAAGTTTCAGTCAAGTCACCCTTGAACATGGCACATGTTTGAGTCTGCATCATATAGTTGGGTTTTAGATTTCCTAGGATCTGTCCCAGTAATATGATTCAGAGATATGCCTCTCATAGGTTAATCGTTCAGTCATCATGGAGAGTGATTCAATTCCTTATACATTGTTGCACTATATTCTTCTATCTCTTGTGTATTTCTTCCAAGTAACCATTGTGTCATGCTTTATGTTCAAGGGAAGTGTAAGCTCGAGTTATCCATTTCTTGTTTTGTTGACTTTTAGAGTCGACCATCCTCGTGTTAGTTGTACTGAGTGATACTCTCTCTCCACATCATCTCTTGGTATATGTTTCATGTCTATTTATGGGGGATACATTAAGGCCCTCCTTCTATGGATCTCTTACTATCGACCTCAACACATTATCTAGGAGAGGGATTGACTTCAGCCATATCATAATTAGTGATTTCCATGCAATGGAAAGAAAATATTGTAACTACATTATTTTTTAATTGTAACTTCCAACAACTTGTTGTGGGGGTGAAGAATTAAAAGTATTGTCCATGATATCACTAGAGGAATGAGAGGGTGTTCTCTTAAGCTAAATGGTTTTAAGAATTCTTTCTAAAATATTCAATTTGGAAGTATTCAGATTACTTCCCTTAACCCAAATTTCAAGGAAAATCAATTAATGGAGGGTTTTGTTAGTTGAACAACCCAACCACCCTAATGAATGGAAGTATGTAGGTTTTCCATAAGGGACAAGAAGTTTTTATCCAAAGGACAACAATAAATATCACTGTGAGCTCCCAATATTGACCCACGAGTTTCCTTCTGACAGAAGAAACAAAAGGACAGTTTGAGAACCTTCCCAATCTTGGTGTGAAAGAAAAAACCACATGATGGTAGACAGAGGGAGGAGGAGGTATGGAGGAGGCAAGATTTGGGGGAAGAAGGGATGGATTGTGTAAAAAAACAGTAACAAAAAGATCTTGATTTATGAATTTTGGGTCTAAGAACCCAAAAAAACCTGACGTGAGATAAGAGGGTCATGAGCTTGATGCTAGGAAAGCATCTGGTAAACCTCAAAGAGACATGAGCTAAGGGGGTGTAGGTAAAATTTGTAGCAAGATTAGAGTGAAGAGGATTGAACCTCAAATATTACTAAGAACCTGAGAGAGATTCCATAGTGGTATCATGTCCTAGCACATAGGTGGCCAGAGTGCTAAGAGTGAATGCATCTAAGCCTACAGTTGAGTGGAAAGGAAAACATCCACTGTCAGTTGACTGGCTACAATCTGTAATCAAATAAGTATATCTTCACTTCATGTAATTAAATGGAGATAAATTATTGATGCATGTTATTTTGTGTAATTGTGTATAACTAGTCAATGGTTTTGATATTTCTCTTTTGGAAATCATTATATTCATATAATAATACATCTGAATTGAATTGCATGTATATATGTGGATAAGCAAGAGGACCCTACGTTTTATTTTAATTGATTAAATAAATAGTATAATCAATTTCCCCTTGTGAATATAACCCTATATACATCAACATGTTTGTGCCTCTTGGGTGCATAGAAAAGTATTGTTGCAATGTGATGCCTTTGAAAATAAAAGAGGCTATAAAGTTAAGAAAATAACAATAATTTTGAAAAAGAATGGGATATTGTAATAATGGCATGTTAAAGGCCCAAGAAGGTTGATAGACCTTGTTTCATTAACCTCTTTTTTTTATGAATGGTTGTGTGGAATGAAATCCTCATTTGGGTGAATAAGTAGCAAGGATTATTTCTTGTTGAAAGAATGAAGGTAGAAATTCCCTATAACCTGGGGAGGTTTATGTGCAAGTTGGAGATATTTAAATCTCTATGAAAGTCTCATTATTGTAATGGAAAACTTGTTGGATAAAAATATTCACCTAAGAGGTGAAGAGAGAATTCTTTAATCAATTCAGAGGAGAAATACATATATCCTGAAGGCCTCATAATCCTTATAAAATATTGGGAAGAAATCCCTAAACTACTAAGTCCTAAATTTGACTAAAACCTAGGGAAAAACCCATGTTTTGAGCCTGAAGAATTCATAATCATTGGATCGTTGCAACAAATAGATACTTACCTTTCATTGGAGAAGGATATAATACCCATAGAAGAAGTACTATGAATCAACCAGAGTTGTCAATTTGTCGGAGGATTGGAGGTAGGGAGATCTAGAGCATTGGTTGGATGATGACATTCGATGTATCCTAGAGACCTGGAGTGAAGGTAATCGTATGGGAAAGGCCCCAAGGGGAATATGTGATGATCCCAATGTTGCATGGTGACAAAACCAATGCAACATCTAAACTCACCTCAACTAGTCAACTGAAGTGTCAACTGAAAGAGAATATTCTCCAGGTCTAATATTCTCCCCTAAAATATAGGAGACTGGATAATGACTAATTATGACTAGTAAACAAGGAATAACCTTAGGAAAAATAAATCCTAGGTGTGTGTGAAGTAATTCCAACACCCCCCTTGAACATCACTATGGTGAAAATAAAGAATGGGTCTTGGCTACGAGGCCATGTTAGGTACCCAAATACAAAAGATACACTGAACTAAATGAGGAAATAGGAAGAACATCATGGGAACAAAACCCCCCGTCAAATTACAATGCATAAAATAAAAAATGAAAACGAACAAAAGGAAGTTGCTAAGCAACCATGTCCTTCACTCAAAGAAGACCTCACAACTATGCAAGTTTGTGCTCTTTGAAGATTTTTTTGAAGATGTATATGTCTGCACGAATATGATGAAGTATATGCATCATTGATATTTCCACACATATCCACTTTATCTTATTGTAATGAATAATATACACATAAATTTTGGATGAAATTTTGAAAACCGTACGGCCGTTTCCAGAAAAATGCTGAAATTTTAATGATTTTAAAACGATCATAACTTCACTTTTCGGACTCCGTTTCGGACGATTTATTTTTTGAAACTGGATATTTTCCCGATAGGAATTTAAATATCTAATTTTTTTCTTCAAATTTTTCTCAAAAAATATCACAATGGCGTCTGATGTGCGCGGTTCCCTTTTTGTTTCCTGACATGCATGCATGGTGCATGCAAAAGTGTCTTCATGTGACTCCTAAGATGCATGCCATATATCTTCCACATGAATTTCAGAAAATAAATCTAAAATGGAGTAGATGTCATCTTCAATTAATGGAATACAAATTTATGCAAAAATGTTTGTAGAAGACTCTTCATAATAAGAGACTTGATCTTCTGGTGGCTTCTCTTCTATCTCTATCTGTTCGACCTCTTACATGAAATATTCACAATATTATTTATCCCCAAATAGAACCTTGAATCTGGTCCATAATTCATTTGGAGTTAATCCTTGTGATTCTTCATATACTTGATGGAAAGGTTTGGGAGAAACATACATGTCGATACTTCCTATGGCCATATCTTGTCTATTGAGAAAGTCATTTTTCTCATCGACAAAATCAGGCTCTACTTCCATTGCCATAGTAATTTGGTACAAGACTCTGCATCTAAGATGAAGCAGGATTTTTGGCTTCCATTCCAAATAGTTATGAGGTGCGAGAAGTATTTCCGACAAATAATCCATCTTTTTGTTGTCTTCAATCTTTTGTACCTGCAAAAAATGATTTGGTGTAGATTTTACTTAGAAGTCCATTGGATCTGATACCATGTAAATGTGTTGAACCTACACAGAATAGATCTAGCTAGAAAATACTACACACATCTATAGAGAGAAATTGAGAAAGAAGAAGCAAGATAGAAAGAATGGAAGAATTCTCATTAACCATATTCCACACTCAAAGAGTGAATAATTTACAATATATATAGAATAAATGAGTAACTAATGAACCATAGTGGTGGTCTATATTTATCTAGACACACACCAACAGTTATAAGAGTAAACTGCCACCTAGCTGAGTTAACTAGTCAACTAGTCTTCAGTTAATTAACTGAACAAAGAGTAGTGAGTTGGTGATGATCCCAATGTTGCATGGTGACAAAACCAATGCAACATTTAAACTCAACTCAACTAGTCAAACTGAAGTGTCAATTGAAAGAGAATATTCCCCAGGTGGAATATTCTCCCCTAAAATATAAGAGACTGGATAATGATTAATTATGACTAATCAAAAAGGAATAACCTTAGGAAAAATAAATCCTAGGTGTGTGTGAAGTAACTCCAACAATATGGACCATTGATTAGAGTATAGGTGAGATCAATTCTCAGACATAGATCTTTGTAGGGTCTCATATATGTAAGGTTACAAGGCAAGGTGATGTCTTGATGACATCATGATGACGGAGAATGAATATGTACTCGAGGGTAATACGTGGCAGTCTGTAATTGGTGGTGGGTCCCTGTCGATCTAAGGCCTTTGGATGGTCACCTTTAATTTTCATCCATCAGATCTACAGGTCAATAGATCTGGACTATCCATCAAAAATCTAGTTTTTGAGCATGTTTCAATCACTCCAAGGAAAAGGTATCCAAGGATATTCTTATTTCGATATCGTAGGAGCTTAGTAATCAGAAAAAGGGATATATTAAATCCTAGTTGTTTATCAGTGCAAGGAAGGGTTAAATATTGGTCATTGATATGCCGAGATAGATAGATCCAAACCGTTGGATATAAAGAGGTGGGGCTCTGATGGAAGGATCTAAGAGGAGATCTAGGTCATATTTCCATGAAAAAGGAAAGATATATGAGAAATAATCTGGACCGTTGGATTTGAGGTCTAAGGGATTACTTTCAAAGTAGGCCTTTTAGAGTCACTGAAATGGGTGAACTTTGAAAGAGGGACTTCAAGGATGAATGAGGGTCTTCGATCTGTAGAGGCTGAGAAGTATTCTCAGTTGTATATCTCATGTCATAGGATGGGTTTTGTAACCCCATGGTAAGCATATTTAGTGATTTCATAATCACAAGATTATTTTAACTAATTCCCTCATAATCCTCAGAACTAGGAGATCGAATCTTATACTTTGTCTGAGACAACCTTAATATCTGATACCTGGTGGTGACATGTCACACGACAAGTGATCCATGTGTCAAGTATATTTGGCTGAATTAGATAAGAATATATAGGGAAATGGATTCCATGTGTCAGGTGGCGATGGTGCCACATGTCATGTAGAGATGAAACCATGTGTTAAGAGGATTTGGCACACGTAGGTGAAAATTGAGAAAATCTGGGTTGTTGGTCGAAGTTTGAAAGGTCGGTAAGGTTGTTTGGTGGTCAATAATGTCATCGACGATGAAGGTAGCAACAATGTAATGAGATTCATTGATCAGTGGAGGATCAGAGTTAATCTCCACCACAGATATCTGAAGAAACCCTTATAGGTCATAGAATGTCGACGACAATGAAGGAATCAACTATGCCATGAGGATCGTTGGATCTGTGGGCTAGTGAATTTGCTCCATTGATCCTGGTGTAATGTCATTGGAGAACATAAGAATGTAAGAGTGGGCATTAAGTTTGATGTCTGTTAGAATCATCGACTCAACCAAAATTGTTGGATGATCACCGTGAGGACCATCAGATCTAGGAAGGGGTCTGATTAACTATGTGTCATCAAAACATTCCATAAGGAAATTTTTAATCCATGGGAATGAAATTTTGATGATGATGACATGAGGTCCCGTGGGGTCAGAAATTTGGATTGGTGAGCCATGCGCAAAACACCATGTTGTATGACACAATTATTGAGAGGCCATGTGGAAGTGAGGTGGCCTTGGCCAATGGAGATTCGAGAACTTTGGGAGGCCATAAATTTTGACTCCAAGTCAGATTTGGGCATACTTGTAGTCGTTTGAAACATCTTTATGAGAAGGAGATGTTGGTGCCCTCGAGAATAGACCTCGAGATGTCTAAGAAGAAAAAAAATTAACACCCCATCCCTTAAAATGTGCTTAAGAAGTTGGGTGTGTTACAACACCATTAAAATGGTTTTAGATAACCAACTTTGAAATATATATGGGCTATCGAAAGAGAAAAAAAAATCAATGGTTCTTCGAAATTATCAGAGATAGCTCAAAAATAAATTCTCAAATAATCTCTAATGGTATTGGAGCCAGAACAAATGTCAACCTTAAAATAGGTTCCAATGATATCAATGAGATAATAGAAATTGATAAGAAAATATCTTCCAATAACATTGGAACATCAAAATATATCATTTTACGATGACCTTTGTGTTGAAGGGAAATTCACCTATAGATGAGTAAATCCCCTCATTGGTTTCATATAAACTGATGATAACCAACATGATAGATAACATACATCTTTCCTCTATAAATAATCAAGTATTTCATAAGTGAATGAAGTATAGAAGGAGAAACATACATGTATTTTGATAGTTATCCAATGTATCAAATAGATCCTCGATAAATCCAGCTCCAAATATGATACTCCACCTATTTACCTGCATAATAATTAGACAAGAACCACCTTCCTCATACCTTTATAACATGGAAATGAAATATTTTATGATTAATATTGAATCTAGTATCTGGACCCTACTTAGATATGTTGGATTACTAAGAGGGGGGGTGAATTAGTAATAACATAATTATAATCCTTTTTCTTCAAATATTATATCAATGTAGAACTATTATCCAATAATGAGTAGTAAGAAATAAGCAATCACACACATACACAGTACACCAATGTTTTACGTGGAAACCCAAATCAGGAGAAAACCATGAAATGTTTTTTCTTATATGTCTTGAAGAATAACATTCATTGGAAGCACCAACTTCCTTTGTTTTCCAGCTACAAATGGAAGGAGGCTCCAACCCCCTAGCTTCTCAGGCTACAACATGAGGGAAGCTCCAACTCCCCAATTTTCTGGCTACAACCAGAAGGAGGCTACAACCCCCTATGTTCTCTGGCTACAACCGGAATGTTGCTACAACCACCTGTCCTTACCCCGTCCTGCCACCCTGAAGTAGAAGTAGAATGATGGAACCACTATCACACTATCACTATGAGATATACCATTGTAAACCTGTACCAATAAATCTGAATCATGCATCAACCTGTACCTCAACCTGTAATCAACCTGTACCATAAACAAGTGCATCAACCATGCACCAACCTGTACCAAACAAACTGTAATCAACCTGTACCATAAACAAGTGAATCCAACCATGTACCAAGTATGTTCCAATCATGTGTCAACTACTCATCAACTATGACTCATCAATATGTACCAACATCATCAACTATTCACCTCATGTATGTGCCAACTCATCAACTACTTGTCTCAACCATGTACTCAACATGTACCTCAAAAATACCTCATCAATTTCATCATACAAATATTATTTGTAGCTTTGTAATAGACCTTGTGTATATTATCACATTCTTGCAAACCTTCCTTAACTTGAACAACAAGAGACTAGCATTATCATCAAACCTTTATTTAATCTCACATGCTTAGTTTTGGATTAGTCAACAACCCTGACTTGAATTAATCATAACTTTGAACCTGTAATGTATAAATACATGAAACTGATACAAAATGTTCTTCAATATGATTCCTCCAGGTTTCACTACTTGGAACCTCTCAGAAAAGGAGTTATAGCAAAAATGGTATACCTTTCTGAACTCTGGCTTATTCTAGAGAGTGACCTTGTAGAGAGTGCCTCACATGACATATTCGTTTAATTGATATGAAACTATTAAAAAACATAATAAAGACT
>ML824649.1:23380-36034 GCA_009831015.1 Picea engelmannii | reverse complement strand
ATTCACTTTGAATTATAATAAACTCATCACTTCACTTTATTATTTACCTTTTAAAATCTCTCAAACCACTTGGACTACTTTGACCTTTTGGGGCTTCTAGATGACATATGAGGGTCCTCTAACTTCGTAAGGCCACAACTCTTAAACCATGAGGAGTTATGTGACATTCCACATACCACCAGAAATGGAATGACATGTACTATCCATATAGAATAGTATTACCTTCAAATATAGAAAAAATCATATTGTTAACCATCAAACAAACTTGGGTCCATTACCCAAACCTGGGTTCCCCAACTTCACATGGCATAACTCTCTAACTGTGAGGATTTATGTGACATTCTACATACCACCAGAAATGGAATGACACACACTCTCCATCTAGGATAGTTTACCTGACAAGTCCACTTTCCTTCATCTCATTATTCCACAATTAAGCATGGGTTCTCTTACTCCACAAAGCGTCTTCCCATGAGAGATTTCACCATAAGGGAACCACTTTAGAGTTCATCCATATTTACTTCTTATAAACCATGAAAAAAAAATAATGAGTCATATTTACATCAAATAATATTGGGTCCATTATCCAAACCTTTATACTACAGGGCATTCTTCAAGGTTTGACATCAATGACAACCAACCTTAATCAACAATCTCCCCCTTTGGCATTGATGGAAACACTCTGATGCAATATTGAAATCGTATCACTCATGCTCCCCTTGGAACCATGCCTCTGGCCTCTGCATATGATAAATATCTCCCCCCTTGTCATCAATGACAAAGATATCTTTCCATCTGGGGTTTCTCCCCCTGACTGAATTGTCCTCTTATGGTGCTTCCTCATGTACATCTAAGACATATAATATAAGCATTAAAAAAGAATTCAAAAAGAATTAATTTTGGAGTAGAAATAACTCCAAGTCTTTGGCGAAGATATTCAAAGGCTTCCCATGGAAGTGGTTTTGTAAAGATGTCTGTCACTTGTTCTTTTGTGCCCACATACTCAACTCTGATGTTCTTTTGTGCAACCTGTTCCCATAGAAAGTGATACTTTATTGGAATATGCTTCGTCCTGGACTGCATCAACAACTTTTTTGAGATATTGATGGCACTTGTATTATCAAAATATATTGGAATCGACTCATCATACTCAACCTGTATATCTGTTAAAGTGTGTTTCATCGAAAGAACCTGTGTACAACATGTTGTTTCTGCAATATACTATGCCTCGACTGCAAATAGAGATATTGATTATTGTTTCTTGCTTAGCCATGATACCAAAACACTCACCTAAGTAGAAAAATACTCCATTGGTGCTTCGTCGGTCATCAATACAACCTTCCCAATCTGCATCTATGTAGGCAATAAGTGATATATCTTTTCTGTTTGGATACCATAATCCAAACTCTTCTGTTCCTTTGAGATATTTGAATATCATCTTTACTGCTAATACATGTGATTCCTTTGGTTCTTATTGAAATCATGCCACCTACCCAACTACCTGCATTACATCTAGTCTAGGTGTCGTCACATATAGTAGGTTTCCAATCATTGACCTGTATTTCGTCTGATCTATAGACTTTGAATCATCATCTTTGCTCAACTTACAACTGGTTTGCATGGGAGTGATAACTGGTTTACAATCTTCCATTCCGAACCTCTTTAGCATTTCTATGATATACTTGGTTTGAGAAATAAAAATTCCTTAGTTTCTTTAACGTATTTGAAGTCCCAGAAAGAAGGATAGTTCTTCAAGTAATGACATTTCAAATTCATTCTGCATGTCTTTTGAAATTTTTTGGCTTAATCTGTCATCATCATTACCAAAAATAATATCATCAACATAAACTTCAATTAATAAAATATTACCTTGACTTACCTTGATGTAGAGGTTTTTGTCTGTACTTTCTTTTCTGAACCCTTCCTGCTGCAGATACTTATCCAGTCTGGAGTACTTTTTCAGGAAGGAACTTTGAACTAGATAGGATCTGGATTTTGTCTTGATTGATATTAAGTGATCAAATACATCCAATGCATTGGAAAGGCAATTGAAAATCTCAAATATGATCTATTGGAGAACTGGGGATCCAACAGAAGATTAAGAATGAAATAAAAAGGCATGGGATAAAGTCAAAAGAAATCAATCCATACATGTGATCTATTTATCAAAATCACTCTTACTAAATTGAAAAGTTGGCACTACACATTTCGATGCTTTACACCAAGTAGATCCCATTGCTAGGCTCAAAACAAGGATATTTTTCATAATAAGTGAACTCATGATATTATGTTTGCATCATATGGATCACCATGTCAGGGCCATGCCACATTAATGTACAACATACCTGGTTTGATAGTACCACCCTTCACGGCTCCCTAGTTAGCACCCGTATTTCCCTTTGGTTCCCATGCTGCATTTTTCTGTAGGCTCAAGAGCCCTCCTATTAGCCCTGTCATGACTTGAATATTCATTCTCCTCTCTTTTTATATATTCTAGCAATAACCTGTGGGGGTTTCTAAACATTTTTCTTATTTCTTAATGGTCTCCTACGCATTTGATGCTTGCATCATGCTTCCCACCATTGCACCTTTTTTTTTCATATCCCACTAACCACTATGTAGTAGCCTTGACCACCTTCCTCTTTCATTATTTGGCCTCCATTTTCCACCCACCTACCCAGGGAGAGAAAAAATTCTAAGAGTGTATCTCACTTTCTAGTACCATTTGCATTCCTCATTGCTAAGGTCGGTTCCATGCACTTGAAACATAGGAGCATTTTGCTATGCCACTCATTCTCTCATGTTGAGTATACTTTTATCTCTTTTTAGGACTTGTAAAAGGACACGAAAAAGACACTCACGAGCATCCTTTTAAATCTTTTTTAGGCTTGTTAAAAGTGAATTAAAAAGACACATCGAGCTTACTTGCATCATTCTTTTGTACTCCTTAAACCATGAAGGAGGTGAAAATACAAAAAAATAAAAAGGAGTGGGGTGTTTTCACCATTAGTCTATTCTCTAAATGGAAGTTTTAGTCAAGTCACCCTTGAACATGGTACATGTTTGAGTTTGCATCATATAGTTGGGTTTTAGATTTCCTAGGATCTATCCTAGTAATATGAGTCAGAGATATGCCTCTCATAGGTTACTCATTCAGTCATCATGGAGAGTGCTTCAATGCCTTATATATTGTTGCACTATATTATTCTATCGCTTGTGTATTGATTCCAAGTGACCATTGTGTCATGATCTATATTTAAGGGAAGTGTAAGCTCGAGTCATCCATTTCCCATTTTTTTGAATTTTAGAGTCAACCATCCTCGTGTTAGTTGTACTTAGTGATACTCTCTCTTCACATCATCTCTTGGTATATGTTTCATGTCTATTTATGGGGGATACATTAAGGCCCTCCTTCGATGGATCTCTTACTATCAACTTCAACACATTATCTAGGAGAGGGATCGACTTCAGCCATATCATAATTAGTGATTTCCATGCAATGGAAAGAAAATATTGTAACTATGTTATTTTTTAATTGTAACTTCCAACAACTTGTTGTGGGGGTGAAGCATTAAAAGTACTGGCCATGATATCACTAGAGGAATGAGAGGGGTTTTTCTTAAGATAAATGGTTTTAAGACTTCTTTCTAAAATATTCAATTTGGAAGTATTCAAGTTATTTCCCTTAACCCAAATTTCAAGGAAAATCAATTAATGGAGGGGTTTGTTAGTTGAACAACCCAACCACCCTAATGAATGGATCTAGGTTTTCCATAGGGGACAAGAAGTTTTTAGCCAAAGGAAAACAAGAAATATCACAATGATCTCCCAATATTGACCCATGAGTTTCCTTCTGACAGAAGAAGCAAAAGGACAGTTTGAGAACCTTCGCAAGCTTGGTGTGCAAGAAAAAAACACACGATGGTAGACAGAGGCAGGAGGAGGTACGGAGGATACAAGAGTTGGGGGAAGAAGGGATGGATTGTGTAAAAACACAGTAACAAAAAGATCTTGATTTCTAAATCTCGGGTCTAAGAACCCATAAAACTTGACGTGAGATAAGAGGGTCATGAGCTTGATGCTGGGAAATCATATGGTAAACCTCGAAGAGACCTGAGCTAACGGGGTGTAGGTAAAATTTGTACCAAGAGTAGAGTGAAGGGGAGTGAACCTCAAATATTACTAAGAACCTGAGAGAGATTCCATAGTAGTATCATGTCCTAGCACATAGGTGGCCAGAGTGCTAAGAGTGAATGCATTTAAGCCTACAGTTGGGTGGAAGGGAGAACATCCACTGTCAGTTGACTAGCTACAGTCTGCAATCAGCTAAGTATATCTTCACTTCATGTAATTAAATGGAGATAAAGTATTCATGATTGTGATTTTTTGTAACTGTGTATAACTGGTCAATGGTGTTGATATTTCTCTATTGGAAATCATTATATTCGTATAATAATACATATAAATTGAATTGCATGTACATTATGTGTATTGCAAGAGGACCCTACGTTTTATTTTAATTGATTAAATAAATAGTACAATCAATTTCCCCTTGTGAATATAACCCTAGATACATCAACATGTTTGTGCCTCTTGGATGCATAGCAAAGTATTGTTGCGATGTGATGCCTATGAAAATAAAAGAGGCTATAAAGTTAAGAAAATAACAATAATTTTGAAAAAGAATGGGATATTGTAATAATGGCATGTTGAAGGCCCAAGAAGGCTGATAGACCTTGTTTCGTTAACCTCTTGTTTTTATGAATGGTTGTGTGGAATGAGATCCTCATTTGGGTGAATAAGTAGCAAGGATTATTTCTTCTTGGAAGAATGAAGGTAGAAATTCCCTATAACCTGGTGAGGTTTATGTGCAAGTTGGAGAGCTTTAAATCTCTTTCAAAGTCTCATTATTGTAATGGAAAACTTGTTGGATGAAAATCTTCACCCAATAGGTGAAGAGAGAATGCCTTAATTAGTTTAGAGGAGAAATACATATATCCCGAAGGCCTCACAATCCTTATAAAATATTGGGAAGAAATCCCTAAACTACTAAGTCCTAAATTTGACTGAAAACCTAGGGAAAAACCCATGTTTATAGCCTGAAGAATTCACAAATGTTGGATCGGTGCAACAAATAGATCCTTACCTTTCATTGGAGAAGGATATGATGTCCATAGAAGATGTACTCTGGATCAACTAGAGTTGTCAATTTGTTGGAGGAATGGAGGTAGGGAGATCTAGAGCATTGTTTGGATGATGACAGTCAATGTATCCTGGAGACCCGGAGTGAAGGTAATCCTATGGGAAAGGCCCCAAGGGGAATATGGACCATTGATTAGATTATAGGTGAGATCAATTCTCAGACGTAGATCTTTGTACGGTCTCATATATGTAAGGTTACGAGGCAAGGTTATGTCTTGATGACATCATGTTGATGAAGAATGTCTACGTACTAGAGGGTAATACGTGGCAGTCTGTAATTGGTGGAAGAAATTAGTGGTGGGTCCCTATCGATCTCAAGCCTTTGGATGGTCACCTTTAATTTTCATCTATCATATCTATGGGTCAATAGATCTAGACTATCCATCAAAAATCCAGTTTCTAAGCATGTTTCAATCACTCCGAGGAAAAGGTATCCAAGGATATTCTTATTTAAATATCGTCAGAGCTTAGTAATCATAAAAAGGGATATATTAAATCCTAGTTGTTGATCAGTGCAAGGAAAGGTTAAATCTTGGTCATTGATATGCCAAGACAAATAGATCCAAACCATTGGATATAAAGAGGTGGGGCTTAGATGGAAGGTTCTAAGAGGAGATCTAGGTCATATTTCCATGAAAAAGGAAATATATATGAGAAATAATCTGGACCATTGGATTTGAGATCGAAGGGATTAATTTCAAAGTAGGACTTTTACAGTCATTGAAATGGGTGAAATTTGAAGGAGGGACTTCGAGGATGAATGAGGGTCTTCGATCTGTAGAGGCCAAGAAGTATTCTCAGTTGTATATCTCATGTTAGAGGATGGGGTTCGTAACCCCATGTTAAACATATTTAGTGATTTCATAATCATAGGATTAGTTTAACTAATTCCCTCGTAATCCTCAGAACTGGGAGATCGAATCTTATACTTCGTCCGAGACAACCCTAATATTTGATACCTGGTGGTGACATGTCACACGACAAGTGATCCATGTGTCAAGTATATTTGGCTGAATGAGATAAGAATATATAGGGAAATGGATTCCATTTGTTAGGTGGCGATGGTGCCACATGTCATGTAGAGATGAAACCATGTGTTAAGAGGATTTGGCACACGTAGGTGAAAATCTAAGAAAATCTGGGTCATTGGTTGAAGTTTGAAAGGTTAGTAAGGTTGTGTGGTGGCCAATAATGTCATCGACGATGAAGGTAGAAATGATGTAATGAGATTCATTTATCAGTGGAGGATCAGAGTTAATCTCCACCACAGATATCTGAAGAAACCCTTATAGGTCATAGAATGTCGACGACAATGAAGGAATTAGCTATGCGATGAGGATCGTTGGATCTGTGGGCTAGTGAATCTGGTCCATTGATCCTGGCGTAATGTCATTGGAGAACATAAGAATGTAAGAGTGGGCATTAATTTTGATGTCTGTTAGAATTATTGACTCAACCAAAATTGTTGGATGATTGCTGCTAGGACCATCAGATCTAGGAAGGGGTCTGATTAACTATGTGTCATTAGAACATTCCATAAGGAAATTTGTAATCCATGGGAATGAAATTTTGATGATGATGACATGAGGTCATGTGGGGTGGGAACTTTGGATTGGTGAGCCATGTGGAAAACACCATGTTGTATGACACAATTATTGAGAGGCCATGTGGAAGTGAGGTGGCCTTGGCCAATGGAGACCTGAGAACTTTGGGAGGCCATAAATTTTGACTCCAAGTCAGATTTGGCCATACTTATAGTCGTTGGAAACATCTTGATGAGAAGGAGATGTTGGTGCCCTCAATAATAGACCTCGAGATGTCTAAGAAGAAAAAAAAAATTAATACCCCATCCCTTAAAATTTGCTTAAAGGGTTGGGTGTGTCACAACACCATTAAAATGGTTTTAGATAACCAACTTTGAAATATATATGGGCTATCGAAGGAGAAAAAAAAAATTCAATGGTTCTTTGAAATTATGAGAGATAGTTGGAAAATAAATTCTCAAATAATCTCTAATGGTATTGGCGCCTGAACAAATGTCAACCTTAAAATAGAGTCCAATGATATCGAGGATAAAATAGAAATTGATAAGAAAATATCTTCCAATAACATTAGAACATCAAAATATATCATTTTACGATGACCTTTGTGTTGAAGGGAAATTCACCTATAGATGAGTAAATCCCCTCATTGGTTTGATATAAATTGATCATAAACAACATGATAGATAATGTACATCTTTCCTCTATAAATAATCAAGTATTTCATAAGTGAATGAAGGATAGAAGGAGAAACATACATGTATTTTGATAGTTATCCAATGTATCCAATAGCTCCTCGCTAGATCCAGCTCCAAATATGCTACTCCACCTAGGTACCTACATAATAATTAGACAAGAACCACCTTCCTCATACCTTTATAACATGAAAATGAAATATTTCATGATTAATATTGAATCTAGTATCTTAACCCTACTTAGATCTGTTGGATTACTGAGAGGGGGTGTGAATCAATAATAGCGTAATTATAATATTTTTTCGTCAAATGTTATATCAATGTAGAATTATTATCCAATAATGAGCAGTAAGAAATAAGCAATCACACACATACAAAGTAAACCAATGTTTTACGTGGAAACCCAAATCGGGAGAAAACCACATAATTCCTTTTCTTATATGTATTGAAGAATAACATTCATTGGAAACACCAACTTCCTTTGTATTCCAGCTGCAACTGGAAGGAGGCTCCAACCCCCTAGTTTCTCAAGCTCCAACCCCCTAGTTTCTAAGGCTACAACTTAAGGGAAGCTCCAACTCACCAATTTTATGGCTACAGCCAGAAGGAGGCTACAACCCCCTATGTTCTTTGGCTACAATCACCTGTCGTTGCCCCATCCTGCCACCCTAAAGTAGAAGTACAATGATGGAACCACTGTCACACTATCACTGTGAGATATACCATTGTAAACCTGTACCAATAAATATGAACCATGCATCAACCTATAATAAACTTGTACCATAAACAAGTGCATCAACCATGCACCAACCTGTATCAAACAACCTGTAATCAACTTGTACCATAAAAAAGTGCATCCAAACATGTACCAAGTATGTACAAATCATGTGTCAACTACTCATCAACTATGACTCAACAATATTACCAACATCATCAACTATACATGTCATGTATGTGCCAACTCATCAACTACTTGTCTCAACCATGTACTCAACATGTAACTCAAAAATACCTCATCAATGTGATGATCCAAATCTTATTTATAGCTCTGTAATAGACCTAGTGTATATTATCACATTCATGTAGTCCTTCCTTAACTTTAACAACAAGATACTATCATTTTCATCAAACTTTTCTTTAGTCTCACATGCCTAGTTTTGGATTAGTCAACAACCCTAACTTGAATTAATCATAACTTTTAACCTATAATGTATAAAGATATGAAATTGACACATAATGTTCTTCAGTTTTTTTTATGCAATTCCTCCAGGTTTCACTACTTGGAACCTCTCAAAAAATGAGTTATAGCAAAAATGGCATACCTTTCTGAATTATGGCCTATTCTAGAGAGAGACCTTGTAGAGCGTGCCCTGCATGAAATATTTTTTTAATTGATCTGAAACTATTACAAAACATAAAAAAGACTATACCCTAACTAAAACATTTGGTCTCAATGAATGTGGATCTATTATGAAGAAGTTATGACATTTTTACCCAAAATGCATGTTTTTGACTAGTTTCAGGACTAGCCACAAACCCTACTTTCCATGGAGTGTAACTCCCAAAATAAAATGACCCACAAGATGATTTTTTTACCACAAATAGTTGGGTATGTTTTCTCAATGGAATAGAAATTTCACGGTCTAAATAATTATATAAAAAATGTTATAGATAAAATGGTGAGATGACATGTAAATAACATACCTTAGAAAGCACGATCACAATAATTTATCCTTCCTTGCATTTCGGTCTTCTTTTCTTCACCTTCCCTCAGAAATTTGGATTATATATCCTTGGTTAACTCAGACACCTATATATATTCAATATTCTCAAGTGTGATTAAAATGAGAGAGCCTTGCCTCTTATTTATACTCTCCAAGTAGCTTCCTTAAAAACATCTTATAGGTCACTTGGCCCACTTTCTTTATTTTAGGGTTAACCCACTTCTAATTTCTCCATTAAATTTATTATTGAAATAATTTATTTTGTATTCACTTTGAATTATAATACATTCATCACTTCACTTTATTATTTACCTTTTAAAATCTCTTAAACCACTTGGACTACTTTGACCTTTTGGGGCTTCTAGATGACATATGAGGGTCCTCCAACTTTGTAAGGCCATAACTCTCAAACCGTGAGGATTTATGTGACATTCCACATACCACCAGAAATGGAATGACATGTACTATCCAACTAGAATAGTATTACCTTCAAATATAGCAAAAATCATATTTTTATCCATCAAACAAACTTGGGTCCATTACCCAAGCCTGGGTTCTCCAACTTCACATTGTCATAACTCTCTAACCGTGAGGAGTTATGTGACGTTATACATACCACCTGAAATGGAATGACAAGAACTATACATCTAGGATAGTTTCCCTAATAAATTCACTTTCTTTCATCTCATTATTCCATAATTAATCATGAGTTCTCTTACTCCGCAAAGCGTCTTCCCGTGAGGGATTTCACCATAAGGGGACCACTTTGGAGTTCATCCATATTTAATTCTTATCAACCATGAAAAGACAATAATGAGTCATATTTACATCAAACAATATTGGTTCCATTATCCAAACCTTTGTGCCACAGGACTTTCTTCAAGGGTTGACATCAATGACAACCAACCTTAATCAACAATCTCCCCCTTTGGCATTGATGGAAACACTCTAATGCAATACTGAAATCATATCACTCATGCTCCCCCTAGAACCATGCCTTTGTCCTCTACATATGATAAATATCTCCCCCTTTTTCATCAATGGAAAATGTATCTTTCCATCCAGGGTTGCTCCCCCTGACTGAACTATCCTCTTATGGTGCTTCCTCATGTACATCTAAGACTTATAAGATAAGAATTCAAAAAGAATTAATTTTGGAGTAGAAATAACTCCAATTATTTGGCGAGGATATTTAAAGGCTTCCCGTGGAAGTGGTTTTGTAAATATGTCTGCCACTTGTTCTTTTGTACCCACATACTCAACTTTGATGTTCTTTTCTGCAACCTGTTCCCATAGAAAAGTGATACTTGATTGGAATGTGCTTCATCTTGGAGTGCATCACTGGATTTTTTTAGATATTGATGGTACTTGTATTATCAAAATATATTGGAATGGGCTCATCATACTCAACCTGTATATCTGTCAAAGTGTGTTTCGTCCAAAGAACCTGTGTATAACATGTTGCTGCTGCAATATACTCTACCTCGACTGTAGATAGAGATATTGATGTTTCTTTCTTTCTTATCCATGATACCAAACACTCACCTAAGTATAACATTGCTCCACTGGTGCTTCGTTGGTCATCAATAAAACTTGCCCAATTTGCATCTGTGTAGGCAATAAGTGATATATATTTTCCATTTGGATACCATAATCCAAACTCTTTTGTTCCTTTGAGATATCTGAAGATCCTCTTTACTGCTAATACATGTGATTCCTTTGGTGATTCTTGAAATCGTGCCACCTATCCAACTACCTACATTACATCTGGTCTGGATGTTGTCACATATAGTAGGCTGGCAATCATTGACCTGTATTGCCTCTAATCTGTAGACTTCGAATCATCATCTTTTCTCAACTTACAACTGGTTTGCATGGGAGTGATAAATGGTTTGCAATCTTCCATTCCGAACATGTTTATCATTTCTGTGATATACTTGGTTTGAGAAATAAAAATTCCTTGGTTTCTTTGACGTATCTGAAGTCCCAGAAAGAAAGATAGTTCTCCAAGTAATGACATTTCAAATTCATTATGCATGTCTTTTGCAAATATCTGGCTTAATCTATCATCATCACTACCAAAAATAATATCATCAACATAAACTTCAGTTAATAAAATATTATTTTGACTTACCTTGATGTAGAGGTTGTTGTCTGTACTTCCTTTTCTGAACCCTTCTTACTGCAGATATTTATCCACTCTGGAGTACCATGCTCTAAGAGCCTGTTTTAGACCATACAAGGCCTTCTTTAATTTACACACATAGTCTGTGTTCTCTAACAATTGAAATCCTTCTGGTTGTTCAATGTAGAATTCTTCTTCAAGTTTCCCATTCAGAAAAGTTGATTTTACGTCCATCTGATATACTTTAACATTTTTGGAGCATGAATACGATAAAAAAAAACGAATTGCTTCCATTCTGGCAACTGGGGAAAATGTCTCTTCAAAGTCGATTCCTTCAATCTGTGCATATCCTTTACATACCAATCTATACTTGTTCCTTGTAACCTGTCCATCTTCATTCAATTTATCCTAAAAACCCATTTTGTGTCGATCACATTCTTATTCTTTGGTCTTGGAACCAATTCCCAAGTGTTATTTTTCTCTATTTGATCCAATTCTTCATCCATGGCCTTATTCCAAAATTCATCCTTGTTGTCTTCTTCAAAACATTTTGGATCAATTGTAGATAAGAGTGCTAGGTGTGTTTGTTATGGTGAATGGATTTTTCTTCTAGTCTCAGCTCCTGTATCTTTGTTTCCAATAATTTGATCTGAAGGATGATTCTTTTGTACTTGTTTTCTAGGTGTCTTTGGAGATACTTGTTGAACTTTCTTTTCTTCTTATGTCATATTCTCTTCATCTTCATCTTCATCTTCCTCTTCTACTTATTTTTCATCTTCTTCTTCGAAAAGTTGTTCCATTTATTTGTTTTCTCCTTCCTTTGATTCTGGTCTACCTATTTCATCAATTGTTACATTGATTCTTTCCACAACCTTGTTTAATATTAGATTGTAACACTTGTATTCTTTCCTTGTACTTGAGTAACCAACAAGTATTCCTTTTTCCACACGAGATTCAAACTTTCCCATTCTGAAATCTTCTCTTTTGATGTAGCATTTGCTTCCAAAAACTCTGAAGTGCTTTACATTTGCTGGTCTTCCTTTCCATATCTCGTAGGGATTTTTATCAGTGTTGTTTTTGAGAATTACTCTGTTTTGAATGTGATATGTTGTATGCACTACCTATGTCCAAAAAATATCTGTCAACTTTGAATCCATTATCATTGTTTGAGCCATTTCTTGTACTGTCTTGTTCTTTCTTTCAACAACTCCATTATGTTGAGGTGTCCTAGTGACGGAGAATTTCCTTTTTATTCCATGATTGTTGCAGTAGCCCATAAATTCCTTTGAGGTGAATTCTCCTCCATTATCTGATCTTAAGCATTTGATTCTTGAATCCATCTCATTTTCAACCATTTCCTTGTAGAT
>ML824649.1:0-18735 GCA_009831015.1 Picea engelmannii | reverse complement strand
AAAAAAACTTGAGTCCATTACCCAAACCTTGGTTCTCCAACTTCACATGGTCATAACTCTCTAACCGTGGGGAGTTATGTGATGTTCTACATACCACTGGAAATGGCATGACAAGCACTATCCATATAGGATAGTTTCCCTAACAAATTCATTGTCCTTCATCTCACTATTTCATGATTAAGGATGGGTTCTCTTACTCCACAAAGTGTCTTCCCATGAGGGCTTTCACCATAAGGGGACCACTTTGGAGTTCATCCATATTTACTTCTTATCAAACATGTAAATAAAATAATGATTTATATTTAAATCAAACAATATTGGATCCATTATCCAAACCTTTGTGTTACAGGGATTTCTTCAAGGGTTGGCATCAATGACAACCAGCCTTAATCAACAACATCAACAAAATCTAATTCAAGATACAATATAGATCATGAACATATATATTTTGGAGGGGGAAAAGATTAGATATATATTGATAAAATGAAAGAGATTACAAAAAAGATTATTTACTTTGAGATTTGTTGTTCTATTCTAGATCCAAGACATGAAACCCTTCTTGTTATCCATAAGCTCACCTAGTTGAACAAGAATAATCATGGACTATATCATGACAAGATACTATAATGTAGTCTCTAATCACACTAGTGTTGATTCCCAACACTCAACAATTATGGAAAAAAATAGACCAAATATTCTTTCTCTAATTGGATTCTAATGCTCAAGAGGTTTCTAAACTAACTTCATAACCTAGATTTGGTTCCTTATTATATATTCTTTGAGGATATAAGAATAGGATTCATTACATGTGAATTGGGTGGATCCAAGTCATGCACAATTTCCATGCCCTAATTATGAGCTTATGTCAAACCATTGCTAATTGATATCCTCGTAACTCTCAAATTCTTGAAGGTATAAGGGGTGGCCAAGGATTTTGTATAGGAAACTGTGACTAGGCATGCCTTATGTATGATGATCCCAAAGCCAAGCGGTCTTTTACTTGTACAAATCATGGCCATGACTTTTTCTAAATTTTTATAAGAAATTTCCTTAGTACAAATTAAATTTCATCTTTAATACATCTAATAACATCATTTCAAGGAATATGGTGGAAAATACAAGTATAAAATATTATCCCTAATGTATTAGGTCAAAAGAGAAAGAAATGGATGAAATACATTAAAATGTTAACTTTTGTGAGTGGAATGAGGAGGAGTGATGAGATCAATGAACCAAGAATTAATTGCAATCAAGAAATCAACCAAACAAATATAGATCATCCACAAGGTAGGAATACCTATGCTTGGATATATGAATAAGTTTCCAAAAAAACACATTATGGGTCCATGAAAGGAAAGAAAATACCATGGTGATTAAAAGTACACAATGGATCCATTTCATATAAAATACCATAGCCATGAGAAAATACAATGTGCATTTATGTCATAGTATACATCAAGAAGACACTTAGCATGAATGAGAGTGTTATTCAATCTTCAAAGTGATTTATCAATTAGTGATATATCCTTTCACAACTTGGAAATATAACATTGATAAGAGATTACCCTAAACCAATGTATTCAATCCAAACCCATAAGAATATGAATCTAATTCATGTGAATGATGAGATGATGTCGAGAATGGTATAAACCATATGCTTATCAATCATTGATGAAAACCATTAACAAACACAAGGGGAAAAACCATAATGAAAATATACCCCAAGGTACATAGTACAATCTAGCGAGTGTGAATAAAGGATTTGAGGTTGAACACTCATAGAGTCAATCAATTAGGGTCCAATTATGTAAAGTCATTGTTAATCATGAGGAAGCTTGGAATTGATGTTTTCATGTCTCAAGGTGCTATATGGTTTTTGGATCCACTTCCTAGTTAATGAGTTGGCATAGATAGGAAAATATGTATTGAAGAACATTAATGTATTCCACATCAGTCAACATAAAATAAAAACTGAGATATTTATGAAGAGAGAAATCACCAAGTACAAATTAACATAGGGATGCCAAATTTGAAAGGTAAAAAAGATTGCAAAATGGATGACTCAGAATCAAATCCCATTGAACACATAGCAATACACAATAAGGAATTAGGAAACACTAACTGAAAAGGACCATTGACATAGCACAATAACGTAGGAGGAATTAAATCACTCTCCATGGTGATTGGAAGATTAACCAGTTGTAGGAGTAGATAACTCATAATCATAGTATAACTCCTAAGGCAAGATAAATCCAAAACTTTAATATAATGATTCAAACCAGTTCCATGTTCAAGGTAAATAATAACTAATGGATACCACTCAAACTAAATAAATATTAAAGTTCTCCCCCATATTTTATTTTTTGTGAGTTTTCATATTTTTATGGGCATGAGATTGATATAAAAGTGTGCTACATTGGATAAAATGAGTGGCGCAATGGAATGCAACTACATTACAAGTGCATGGAATATATCTATGAAAAACAAATGAAAAAAATGTGTTGGGCAACTGATATCCACTCATAATTGTTTGCTCCTGGGACAAAGGACTCAAAATAAAAGAAAATTGATGCAAAAGGAAATAGCTCAAGAGTTACTACAATGGAAATAAGAAGGATCAATAAAATTAAATCACAGTAGTATACACCAAGATGCAAACATCAATAAGAACATGCAAGTGTAAAGAAACGAAAAAAAAAATGAGAACCCCTCAAAGATATGGCCAGAAAAATATTAAGGGAGAAGAATGAGGTCACTACTTTTAAGTCATGGAGGGCTAAATATGGCTTCCCAAACCTACTAAAAGCATAACATCAGTTCCAAAAAACAAAGGGAATTATATTTAGGGAATCCATGAAGGGTAGGCATTACCATACAAGTTACATCATGCAATAGAGAGGAGGGATAATGTCTGAACCTGGAAAGTTTGAACCTAATGCATAATATAGGAAAAGGGATGGTTAATAATGTAAGATCAAAATGTAAGGAAAAAAATATCGTTGTATGATAGATGTTGGTAATGAATTTTGGATTCATGTTACATGCATTTAAGATGAAGTTTCACAGAAATCATAAGTATGTAGGAGTTCTGCAGGAGAAGAAGAAAAAAGACAAGGATGAAGAGGAGTGTGTAGAAAAGGCACATGCAAGAGTGGAGTGCACAACAAAGGAACATGCAGAAGTGCAATGAGAATTAACAACATAATAAGCAGAGAAAAAATAAATCAAGAGAAGAAAGAGGGAAAAAATTAAGGATAACAGTTCGACGTGCCAAAAGAAAAAAGACGTGCAAAAGTAGGAGTAACAACAATAAGAGTGAAAAAGAAACATGCAGACGTAAAATCAAGAAAAGAAATCCTGAAAAACAAGTCAACATGAGTTTTCATGAGGTAGGTTGGGTTGTAATTGGGTTTTTGGGATATGTAAAGTAGGTTTTTGAGCCCTATAATTTATCTATAAATATGTAATGGGTTGGGAAGATTAGGAGTTTTTCTCTCCTATTGGTTTGATCAGGTTGAAGTTCTATGTTCTATGTTTAGAGTATAGTTTTCTAAGGAGAGTGAGAGAATAAAAAAGGGGTATGAGTGGAGAAAGAGAGTTTTAGAGAGAGGCTTGCACTGAAGAGAGACTAGGAAATATGGAGAGACAGATATCGTGATATATCTATTGCAAGAATAGTGCCCATCCTGAGACAATTACAAAAGGAATAATTAAGAATCCAGTCATTGTGGACATAGCCCAAAGTTGGGTGAACCACGTTAACTATTGTTTTTTCTTTTAGTTTATGTGATTGTTCATGCATATTCTCCTTATGCATGGTTAGATTATATTTGTTCCTTATATGAGCATTATGAAATAATATGAATGTTACAATAAATAGTTTATGTTGTAGCATAATGATAATAGATGTTGAATTCACTAAGTAACAAAGGAAGGAAAAATACAGAATAATGTGCATAGAACAAATAAGTAAGAATTATTAGGATGATCACCTCTCATTCTCTCACTACTGCAGAAACTTGGTTCCCGCAACTCAAATATATGCCTCATGTGAGACTTCACTTGCATGTAGGTGATGTCAAAAGGGCCGGTGTCTGAAGGGTTTTTTTGGTTAATATAACTTGAACCTAGGGTATTACAATCGGGCGCCAAGAGGATCTTGGTGATCAAGTTGAGAACTTCATTGATTTCGAACAAAGAATTTGATTGGATTTTCGGGATGGTCGGGCATGAGGACAAGAGACAAACTGCAGAAGGGCCAAATCAAGTTGGGTAAAAATTCCCTTGGACAATAGAACGATGAAATATGAGACTCATGCAGCATGACATTGACATAAGTTCACGATGCAAGAGGCAACACAAACTCTCCATATGTTTGGAAGAATAACCAAACAGAGGAGGACACAACTCTATGTTATGAGAACAGCTCCCTAAGTTCATAATAAATCCCAAAGCTTGAAAAAAAAACATAAGGATGTGCTTTGTCCAAAGGTGACTCATTGTGCTGCCATACAAAGAAAAAACTTTTCCCATCATCCTTTTGGGGTATATTTGATTTTTTTTTCTTTTTCAATATTTTGAAAGATTGAAAAAGAATAAAAGAATGCTATGTTACAAAGGAGGAATGAGTGTTGCAAACATACTAGTTCCAAGAATGAGGAACTTCTCAGAGAAAGGAAACATGTGCAGGAAAAGGACACTCGGGAAAAATCCTCCATGGGTCAAGGTGTCAAGATGCAAAGGCAAAGTGATACACGGATTGCATATAAGGCATGCTTCAAAGGTTCAATTGAGAGTAACATGGAACCAACATTAGGCCAAATATGTAGAAATGCAACTGTGATTAGCTAGACACGATGAAACCCCCTTCATTGTATTTTTTACGAGCCTAGAGAAGGTAAGATCAGTGATTTTTCATTTTTAGAGAGTCTGAAAAAGAATAAAAGAAGACTCTGTTGGGTTACCTTTTTCGAAAGTAATCTGGCAGGCTCGAAAAAGGGGTAAATTAGCACCTAAAATATGTCTATTCAAAACCATTTTAATGAGTGTGACAAAGACAAGATCACTTGGAAATGTTTTCAATTTTAAGGAGTCTGAAAAGAGCTTAACTATGGACTCACTATCTTTTTCTAAATTTAGTCTCCTTAGCCCAAAAAAGGTGAAATTTAATGAGGAGAACTCTCTCGGCGAGACGAATCTCCTGAGGTGTACCTTTTCCTCCTTAATATACAGGCTGAAAAAAGGGGTAAACTCATGCCAGTAGATGTTTTTCTGAACCAATTAATGTGTGTGAAAGAACAAGGTCACTTGACGATCTTTTCAATTTTAAGGAGTCTGAAAAGAGCTTAAATATGGGCTCCGTAATGGATGTTCTTCTAGACCGGTTTAACGAGTGTGAAAAACAAGCTCACTTGACGATCTTTTCACTTTTAGGGAGTCTGAAAAGAAATTAAATATGGAATCTGTGGGGGTTCCTTTTTCATAAATTTAGTCCCTCAGGCCCGAAAAAGGGTTAAACTTATACCTGAGAATACTCTTCTAGAAAACCGAAGTTCCTAGAGTACACCTTTATTCGTACAATTGACCATCTGGACCGAAAAAGGGGTAAACTATCATTGGACAGATGTTCCTTCAAGTTTTAGTTTGGCGGACATGAAGGAAAACAATATTGCTTGACAATCTTTTCATGTTTATAGAGTCTGAAAAGGGCTTAAAGAATACTCTAGGGGGATACGACTCATGTATGAAACTGGTTCAGGTAGAGCCCACTTCTAGGCTCAAACCAAGAGTCTCTTTGATAGTCAACTTGGAAAGTCTCCCAAGAGGGAAGAAAACACAAACCACTGTGTAAGTCCCCTCATGGTATAGAAATCATAGTCATGGATTCAAGGATAGCCTCATTTGAAGGCAGTTCAAAATCCGAGAAGTCATGCAAATGAGGGTCGACAGTCCCAAAGGGTGAAGTACACTGATCATATTCCATATGACGATGGAGGCTCTGGCCAAGACTAGAAGAATATATTAGCAAAGAATCACAAGCATGAGGGCTTGAGGATCTACGAACAACGATATCAAACTCAGAAGGAGACTCAATATTACTTGGACCTAGCGGGGGGAGAAAGGGATCCCATTCCCCCATTGGATAAAACAATGGATCAATTGTTGAGACCAAGTCTAGAGAAGAAAAACATGATTGAACAGGTTCCTTCTCATAATAAATTGAACACCAAGGATAAGATGCCACATAATTAACCCATAGTGGGGTAGAGTCTACACGAACACTACAAACATATAAAGGGGTAGCCTGAACTAATGTCAAATTAGGATGGTGATTATCATATGTCAGCTAGTTGATAGTGACAATGATTCCATTATGAGGGAAATGCATCACCCAGAAGACCGTAGACACCACAACATTCATAGCATACACATAATCACACCCAAGAAGAATATTGAAATCTAACGGGCCTTGCACCACTATAACATCGACAATGACAGTCTTTCCACCTAATGAGATAGGAAACTGAGGAAGAATACCCAAATATTCACTAGGACATCTATCAAAATCCAACAACTCATGCGAAGCAAACACAAGCTTGGTAGATCCCAAGACTTTCCAAACCGAGGAGGATAAAATACTTGCAGAGGATCCTTCATCCTCGATACATTGATAAAAAAAAATTGAATTAACTTCAACCCTTATTTGAAAAGGTGTAGAAGAAGGAAGATGAGGCTCAACAAGATCATTCCAATCAAAGGAAATCATATTAGGGCTTGGAGGGGGTGTGCTCGGAACGAGCGAAATGCCCCCTTGTTCTAAAAGTACTGAACTAGAAATGCTAAAAACATAGTTGGTAGACACATCACTCTCCAAGAGAAGAGTGGGATTAGCTGAATACTGCATTGGCATGACCACTTTGGTAGACTCGACACTCTTGAAGAGAAGAGTGGGATCAGTCGAAGACTATGTCGACTTGACCACTTTATCAACCAATGGCTGAATAGGCTATGAGACTACATGGTCAAAAGGCACCTCACCCCCCAAAAGAGGAATGGGATCAAATGATGACTACATCGGCGTGACCACTTTCTCAACCAATGGTTAAATATACTACGAGGAAACCTCAGAAAACTCAGAATCAGAAGAGATTGCAGACAGGGACCACAATCTTTGTACCTCTGGAATGCCAGGGAACATATGAGTAAGGTGATCTCCCTTGCAAAGCTTACAAGGGAACTTAGGCTTATGTCCTATCCATATAGGTTTCCCAACAGAATAAATGCCCCTAGCATGACTAGCAATGGTTGGTTTCACATCTCCAACATGACTTGCAGAGGTTGGTGATGGGTTGATAACATGACTTGTAGAGGCTACATACCTATTGCCAGTGTGACTAGCAGTGACTGGAGTACTTTTTCCCCCAACATGACTTGCAGAGGCTGGGTGCTTGCCCCCAGCATGACTTGTAGAGGTTGGGTGCTTGCCCCCATCATGACTTGTAGAGGCTAGGTGCTAGTATTCAACATGACTTGCAGAGGTTGATCACCTATCTCCAATGTAACTCACAGAGGTTGGTGATTTCTTCTTCCTATTCTTCCTCTTTCTACTTCGTTTAGAATTATGGTTACTAGTAACTATACTTTCACCAGAGGTGGGAGAAGGAGGAGGAGAAGAATTTTTTGATGAAGGAACATCGACATGATGCCCATGACATAAGGCACTTAACTAAGAAGCATCAAGAGAACTCAGGAAATTTGGAATGGTACCCAACCAAATCGATAGTCCTGCATTCATCCCAGGAATATACAAAGTGACCATCAAAGGGACACCAATGTTTCCAAAGAAAGGAAAAGCACAAGAATCCCCTTGTGAAGGGGTTCCTTGGTTGGGATCATCGGTGCCTTTATCCATGAATATCTTATGCATAGGATCTCCCTTTGTGGGATCGTTCAAGTCTATAAAAGTCTCACACACTGACTCTGGCGAACCAGTGTTATCAAAACAACGCCTATAAAGAGGCGGCTCCACGTTTCTAAGTGTAAGACCCAAAAATTTCTCACGACCGATGAAGCAGGTGGTCTACCACCCTAATTCATAGATAGAAAGTAATGACTAACTAACTCACTATGAAAAAATAGGGAGCATAGAGCACACACTAGAAAAACTCCTAAAGGAAAATCAAGAAGACCACTATCTAGTAGGAAGAACAGTTACGCCAACCAACACTAGAGAAACTTACCGGTGCAAGTGAAACTCGAACATTGAAGAACCCTCCAGGTATACTCTACAAAGAATGGCCCAACATCTTCCCTAGGTACTACGGTATACCTCCACAGTCACTTGTGTAATTCCCTAAAATCAAAGGAAACTAGGTTTCCAGCTCATGAACAATTACCAGACAAGTACAGTCAATAGTCAGGTGGAACGCAATGAGCATGGTATCAAGCCTGAAACCTATCGAGGGTATTGAAATAAAGTGTTTCGGAAGATGATTGAGGACCTTGAATGGATTTGAGACCCATGAAGCTCCATGGAAAATGCGATCAACGGAATCCCAAGACAAGTCCTCTATATGCATTCCCTACTACGCTTGGTCCAGCTTTGGAGGGGTTATCTCCACTACCTTTCCACACGTGACCTCATGTTTAGCCCCTGTGTTAGAGGGGGGTCCCAGATAATTTCCACATTACTGGATTTCTACATTCCCTAGCACAGACTAGCATGTTTTTTTTATATCCTTGAAGAGTTTCCTCTCCAACCTAAATCAAGGCTCTAGCTAGTCTGGAGAGGAAACTCTTCAAACATGAAGTCTGATTAATTTTAGTTAAGCATTCTTTTTACTATCTTGATTTATTCAAAAACAGTGTGACAGTGCAACTAATGTTGTTAAGACTCTTGCGAAAAAAGAAACTTATAAGAACACTATCAAATAATGATTATCTTTCTTATTTCTATTTTGAAATGCTTTTAAAATTAGAAGAAAACACAACACTATGCTAATTTCTTTTTATTTCTCAAATAAAAATGAAAAGTAGATGCCAAGAAAGAAAGAGACCTAGCAAGCTAATTTTTTTTTTTTAATTTTCTTCCAATTAAATAAGAAGTAACAAAATATTCTAAAATAAACTGATGAATACACAATGCAACTCATTTTTCTTAAAATTTCAAGCTAAAAATAAGTTTAAAAAGATAGAAAACACAAGAAATGTTTTTCTTAAAAAAGACAAGCAAACTGACGTCAAACCTAGGCTTAAAGACTGTAACTATAGAGACTAGTACTAAATCAAGAAACCCTTGAGAAGTCAGAATTCAATCAGGGAAGAGGATGGTTGCCTCTTCTTAAGAAAAAGGCTTCCTAACATAGGCATTCTACTGACACTTAAGAAGACTACATATGTACACGGGTTGTCCAAAGGTAGGGTGCATATGTACGTGGGTAGACCCACTTTAGGTCACATACACCTCTGTAACTTCTCAAAAAAGAAAAGCAACAGTCAAAGCTGACAAGGCAGGGAGTACTGGTATGGCAGACCATAATCCCTTGAAGACTCAACAACTTATAGAGAACTCAATGAGGTAATTAAACCAATTAAAACACCCAAAAACATCCCCTAAAAACCCTAGAGGCTCCCCTGTACGGTCACCAATACTGCTATAGTGGGGAAACCCCCCTACGGACTACACTAGGATTCTAAAGTGAAGGTAGAGCTAACCGTTTAAAGTCTCCTACTTTTAACCACTATCCCTACAACACCCCATATTCATATATAAAGTACAAAGTATAGGGATCTAGTATTCTTACCTTAAACTCCACGTCTGGTGTTGATCCCAATGCATTTGGTCGCTTCTCAACTGCAAATATCCTCCCAAGGTTGACCTGCATTCACCAAAAGACAAACAAGAAACTGCAAACAAGAATTCTATATATGGATTAATGGGTTAGATGTCATAACAAAATGTAAATCATACATAGAGAAAAAACACATCATATGGCGAGACGACAAAAATACTTCTTTATATTAATATCATAATGTCACTTACAAAACGAGATCGGTCACTGCTCCTCGAACCCAGTCCTGGGCTCCTCTTCACCAAGCTCCAAATTCTTCCATGTATCCTTCTTCTCTCACACTTCTCTCTCGAGAATAGGCATAGGTTTGTGGATGAGGAAAAAGGGAAAGAATAGGGAATTCTATCTCAAACTCACAATGTGGCTGCAAATTCTTGGGGCAAGAGGGGATTAGGAAATGGGCAGAGTTTCACTACTTTCATGCTTCTCCTTAGAATGGGACCCCAACACCTTCTTTATATGCCAAAAAGATAGTTATTCAGTTGGGTGATGGGCTATGGGTGGTCAATTGGTTAGGAAACTACCCAAAAGCCCGTATTCCCTTGCAACTTTTTATTTTTTGCAACTTTTGTGGGTATACATGGGTTTTAATGGTGCAGATAGCATATGTACGCATGCAATAATGGTGCATCTAGCATACATACGTGGGAAATAGTGGTGCAGGGTGTGTACATATTCAAAAATTTGGTTTTTAAGAAGAGATATTCAGTATTGGCTTGGAAAAAATAGTAAGTAAGATGGCTTGTTGCTAGGCATGCTTGTCTGGTGAAAATTAGGGTTATAACAACCACACTTACAAGACAAGTGAGGAATCTAGTAAAAATTAGACATGCATTTATGAAACAGTTCAAGAAACCAAAGTATGAGTCACAATACATTACCGAGATAAAGGAAATCAAATAGGTACAAACTGAGTTAGTATGGGATTTTGACCAAAGATTCAAGGATGTGATGGGTAAGATAACATTTCAAATCCGTGATAAACAAAATAGGGAATAGTTTATTGTGGGACTCTTACCACACATCTGAGATCCATTGATAAAAAAAAAGGTTGCATCGCATCCTGAAGATTTGGAGATTGCAATGAAACTGGAACCATCCCTTGTAGGAGACAGTGGAGGAATGATGAAAGTATAGACATAGTTAGATTCCTTGACAATTCAATTGACAAAGCTCACAAAAGGGAAGGAGAAATGAGAACATGTTTGGTGTACCAAGTGTAGAACCAAAGGCGACCATAAGGACGAATTACCAACATTTGCACAGTATTTGGTGACTAGAGCACCGAATCCATTACCAGGAGGTGGATATTGTGAAATATGTAAGAAATGGGGACATCATCTGATGAAATTTCGATTACTATAGAAATATTAGAATATGAAAAGGAACTTATTTTGAAACTTTTGCAAGTCAGTCAGAAATGAAGAGTAGGATTTCTTCGCATTAGATTTAATGAGGGAGCACACTTCAGATATGTATAGGATTCAGGAGGAGAATGTTGCGACAGAATGATGTGTTCCACATTATAATAATTAGAGAGGATTTAATACAGAAAATAGATGAAATTTTGGAAGAGGTCGAGGAAGAGGAAATTTTAGTAGAGGAGGTAGAGGATTGATAATATGCTACGACTATAATCAACTAGGACACTTAGCTCTTGATTGGTTGAACCTTTGTACAACCTGCACATCCTGTAGAGCATCGGACCATGCGACAAAATATTATCCTCAACTACTTGTGAAATTTCATGAAGAGGAAATAAGAAGTAGAATCCAAATCAAAATGTGCAGAAAATATCAACCGAAAAACCATTGAAGGACCTAGAATAACATTTGTTATGAATGGAGGAACTAGAACAAGGGTTGATGTGATGAATGGAGGAAAACAATATGAGCAATGGGTAAATAAATTAGTTGTACCTGTTCCAACATTCGACCCTCAACAATAAAATGAGACGTATCAAAGGGAGAGAAAAGAGATAATAGGACCAGATTGAGTAGCAACAACATCATCTGTGCCTCATGTCTGTGATCCCTATATGCAAAAGAAGCCACTTGGGAGGCTAGGTACTCTAATGGATTTCATTAGGATTTGTGTAGGGTTAATAAAATATGAAATTGTTCTAAATGCATTGTATAAAATTATGGATCATTGCGCACAAGGAAGAGAAACTCTTATCGCACAGAGGGTAGTGAATCAGGTATTGAACAGAAAAAGGACCAATGGAGAATTCAGATTAAGTTCCCATATTGGGGAATACGATGTGGATAACGTTATTTTAAACTTGGGCTATGATGTGAATGTTTTACCAAAAAAGACCTAGGAAATGATGGGGAAACTCAAGTTAATTTGGTCTCATGTCTAGTTAAGGTTAGCAAACTGACACAAGATAGTACCAATTGGATGATTGACAGGAGTACCTGTGAATATATATGGGGTGCGTAGTGTGGAATAATTTGAAGTCATTGATATCATGGATGATATTTAACCATATCCAAAACTGATGGGAATTGAATGGGAATTTTATAATCAAGTGATTATTAATTTGAAAAGGAGGGAAACGATATTTGAGGTAAGATAGTTAAAGTTCATTTCACCCTTGGACCCAACAGAAGAAAAGAGGTACATAGAGCCAGTGAGAGGAAATGAAATTGATAACTTGTATAACATGATTACATGGATGGATGATTATGTAAACTCGACTGTAGATGGTATGATAAGTTTGAGAAGAATTAGTTCCTGTGCATCAGATTCATAGGAAGGTATGGAAAATTGGAAGCAATGAATGCATGAAGTATCAACTAGACAATGTACATGCATAACTCGATCATTATACTGGATTGGAACAAAGATATGTGATCCACCCAAGTATGATGGATTGATTGACATGATATTCTTTGTAAATGAATTTGATTTGCAGGTACCCGAGCAACATAGGCTCTTGGAACTAGATGTTTTCCTGAAAGCTACTCCAACCAGTTGGTGGGACTCCCACAAAGAAGGGATGGAAGACTGGTCGCAATGTTAGAGACTAATGCAAGTAATATTTGGTACGAAGTTAGAGAATAGTGCATAGAAGTATACATGGATAAATAACCCAGTAGATCATGTGGAGCAGTGAAAAAACAAATGGATTTCAACACTAAAGGAGGAGTGGATACACATGTTTATAAATACACTGGATACAATTCCTAAGAACCAATATTTGGAACTGGAGATGTGTAGAGAGACAACAAGATGGGACACATTGGTTCAAAGTTTCAAGGTAACATTTATTTTTGAACACGAGTCTCCACTAATATATGCATCACTGTAGGCCATTCGAACTAAGATATTCTTAGAATAAGGGCCAATGGACTCGGTACTAGTGTGAAATGTGCACAGATATTTGATGACTATTCATGAATTGCTAGAGTGTTACAATGTTGATAAACAATAATAGGATGAGGAAGATCCAATAAATGTGAAAGTAGTTGAAACCAAGGGAGAACGTATACTGGAAGGGCTAGAGCCTGAATTTGTTGTGTATACACAACCATTAAAGACACAAAAAGTAAACATTGGGATGACAAAAAATCCAAAGTTTGCGCAGATAGGGGATTAATGGAGTGATGAAACAATGGATAAGATCGTGGATTTACTGCATGAGTACCATGATCTATTCCCAACTACATTCTCTTAAATGAAGGGGATAGTTGGAGAACTAGGTGAGATGAAGATCCCTTTGAAACCTGGTGCTAAACTAGTGCGACAGAGACGCTACAGGTTAAATCTAAAGTACAAAGAGAAGGTGAAAGCATAAATAGACAGGATGATGAATGTAGGGATCATTGAACCAGTGGGAATTAGTGCGGACAAGTCCAATGGTTGTACATGATAAGAAAACCGAAGGAATCAAGATTTGCGTGGATCTGATTAAGCTGAATGATGCATGTCTATGTGATCAATTCCCAACAGTGTTCACATATGAGGTACTGGAGAATGTTAGAGGGTAGGAGACTTATTATTTCACAGATGGATTCTCAGGGTACCATTGGATAAAAATTGCATAGGAAGACAGGTACAAGACTACTTTTGCGACTGATTGGGGAAGTTATCAATACACAGTGATTCCCTTTGGATTGAAGAATGCACCTATAGTTTTTCAAGAGTTGTGATTGCATGTTTTAAGGAATTTATTCACAAGTTCCTTGAAGTATACTTAGATGATTGGAATGTGTTTATTCTACTCAAATATCACATAGAAGTACTCAAGTTAATGTTGGATAGATGTAGACAATGTCATATTTCATTGAATTTGAAGAAGTGTAATTTTTGTGCATTGTTTGGAATGTTGTTGGGTCATGTGGTATGCAATCAGGGATTGTTAATGGATCTTGCCAAGATAGAAGTAATTTTGGATTTACAACCACAAACATTAATCACACAACTGAGGGAAACTCTGGGTCACATGGGATATTACCGTAATTTTATTAAAGGTTATTTGCATATCAAAACACCCATCGAGAAGTTGTTGGAGAAGGAAGAGAAGTTACAATGGAACAAGGATTATCAAAAAGGTTTGGACACCTTAGAGAAAAACTAGTGAGAACGTTGATTTTGATCTTTCCAGATTGGAAAAAGGAGTTCCATGTTCATGTAGATAAGTCATCCATAGCTTTGGGTGAAGTAATATCTCAACTAGGGAATGAGACATAGATCACCCAATTACATTTTCAAGTAGGAATCTATCCATAGCAGAGAGGAATTATACTACCACCAAATGAGAAGGATTGACAATGGTATATGTGTTGTAGGATTTCATAAATTATTTATTGGGGTCCCACTTTAAGATGTGTACAAACCATTATGTGCTAAAATACTTAGTGAACAAGCCAGTGTTGGAGGGGAGAATATGTACATGGTTACGATTGTTCCAGGAATACAAATTTGAGGCTGTTGTGAAACCAGGGAAGTAGATTGCAGGACCTGATCACTTATCACGCATATTATCAGGGGAAGATGTAGGGAATTTATATGACAACTTACCAGATCCACAATTATTTTCCATAACAATGGTGGATGATGACTTCATAGAGATCATACAATTTCTAGGTACAAGAATGGCCCCTTCAGACATGAAAGTTGCGTAGAAGAAACAATTAGTGATCAAAGCAACATATTATCAGTTAATTTTTGAGAACCTATACAAGTTAGGTGTAGATGGAATATTGAGATGATGTGTACGGTAACATGAAATGCCTATGATAGTCACATAAGTGCATGACGAGATTGCAGGAGGACACTACACATGTAAAGTGACTGTGTATAAGATCTTGTGCATAGAGCTCTGCTGGCCCACACTTCATAAGGATGATAAACAATATTTTTGGGCATGTGATGTATGTGAAAGGGTGGGGAAGCCATCCAAGAGGGACAAAATTTCACTTTACCCATAGGTTACGCTGCAAGTGTTTGATAAATGGGAAATAGACTTTGTAGGGCCAATCAACCCATCAGAAAGAAGATCAGGAGTGAGGTAAATAATCATTGCGATAGATTATTTGACTAGATGGGTAGAAGCAACACCAGTCATAGACTACAATGTGGAGACTGCTTCATAGTTTCTATTTGAGAATTTTGTCACATGATTTGGATGTTTGCGCATATTACTCAGTGATCAAGGAACACACTTCTTGAATAAAATGATTGCACCACTGACTGAGGAATTTCACATCCATCATGAGAAGATTACTTTGTATCATTCTTAAGCTAATGGGACAGTAGAAAATTTTACTAAAATTCTAGAGAATGCTTTGACAAATATTTGCAATGTATGGAGAGATTATTCGTACTTAATAGTTCCTGTAGTTTTATGGGCTATAGGACTACAATAAAAAAATTTATAGAGCAGACACCTTTTAGGTTGGTCTATGGCCAAGAAGCAGTGATTCCAATGGATTTTATTCTACCTAGCATGTGCATTTCAGTGATTACTGATCTTTCAGACTCTGCTGAAGTAGAAGAGATATTGTCACAGTTAGTACAACTTGAGGAAGATTGGTTTGTCACAGACTTCCATAAACAAGCTCAGAAGGAAAGAGATAAGGTATGGCATGATAGACACATTAAAAAGAAAAAGTTTCAAGTGGGAGACTTAGTATTACTATGAGACAATAAGTTTATGTACCATCCATGAAAGTTTTGAATGCGTTGGTTAGGACCCTATGTAATTCAACATATGATGGAGGCATGTGCTACGTAGTTGGAAGCATTGAGTGGAGAAACCCTAGGAGGAATGGTGAATGGGAGTCGGCTAGAAATCTATAGAGATGGTTGACCGCCTGCACATTAATATGAACTGTGCAAGAACACATGCATCATAGTATATATACTATAGTAGGAAGTAAAATAGAGAAAAACAAACAAAAAAGTATAGAAAGGAAGAAAACAAATAAAAAGTTGAAAAACAAGAAGAAAGACAAAAGTAAAAAGGAAAATGTATCCCACAACAAAAGGGTGTATTGCACAAATACCAAAAACAACACGAAGTCAGTTAAGTGCACACAAAATTCAAGCAAGGGAAAATACCATTAAGGGAATTAAATTATGGAATGACAATTAAAAATCCATAAATAATAATACATATTGGAGATGCATAGTCATAAATATAAGGCATCACCGAGGATTAGTACAGAATGGAGAATCCAAGGAAAAATATGGTGGAGGATTGGCATGAATTCCATAGTAAGGAAAGTATTAATGGTTATTTTTGACCGGATTCAACATTTACATTGGGAACAAAAGAAACTACACATTTTTAAAAGGGTCATAAAAACACAAAAGGGCCCAACAGAGAAGGTTATTTGCAATTACTCAGATATGTGAGCATACAGAGAGAACCAAATAAAACAAGAGCCAACTCAGAGCTGAACTATAGTTGCACTAGAACCAACACAGATCAAGAAAATAAACTTTTCGAACAATTGCCCCACCAAAAGTTGGATCACTAGGAGCAACAACACAGAAGCAATCAAGCATACCACCAATGTCGCCAGCGCTTGAAGAAACACTAAGAGATTATACTTGGAAAGAAACTTTTCATAGGGACTATATACCACCACAAAAAGACACTAGACCCCAAGTTAAAGTACCTGCAAATGGAAAATACCCATTGGCCACACCAGAAATACCACCTAGTGTAAGTATTGAAGGAGACATGCTAGGGAATATTGTTTCCATGAAGTTTGTAGATCACAATATCAAATATGAGTAGAAGTTTTATGAGCTCAAAAGGGAAAAATTTTGTGCACCAAACATGTACCAGGAATAGGAGCAATACTAGTTGAACCACAGATGTGGGAAATCAGACTAGAGAGGTCAGGGATATTGAGCCTAATGGAAATTCCCCATTTTGGACATAGATTGGAAATAAGCGCATCTGTCAAGTTACTACTCAATAGTGTCCATGGTGGAATGTTACGTCTTGACCCATTGGTATCAATTGATACCCAACTAATTGTGTGGATCATAGGGTTTCCAAAAGAAGGAGAGGATGTGGCCACATTGTTCACCAAAAAAGCAGGAGAGAAAGCATAATCAGGAGCCATGAAAGAGAAGTTTAATACATTCAGAGGAAAGAGGGGGTTATAGGTCGTGAACATAAGTGACAATGTTTTTCACTTTACAATGCAAGTGCTAGCCTGGAAGTTTTTGAGGAAATGTCGAAATGATGAAGTGTTGGTTGTATTAATCTCCGCCATGGAAAAATGCATAGAGGGGGTCCAAATCAATTCGGACACTTTTTTGGTGAATTAGTTTTTGATAGATCACATAGAGGCCCAGGATAAAGGAACAAAGTTTCATTATTCCTAGCTGTTACACATGATTTTGGTCATCTTGGTGATGTATTAACAATGGTGTATTCAGACTCCCAACAAGGACTTTTTGCATGAGAAAAGTGGATCTTGTCTCCTTCCAAAAACATATTTTCAAAGTGAGTTCGTAGGATGCATATGGCCTACGGTGCGAGAATCCCTCATTATCACAGGCCACCTTCATTTAGGGTGTGAAATTCTCATATTTTGATCCATACACAAGGTGCGAACCTTTTTTTAATCTTGGAAAAGAGAAGAGGTCTTGAGGGTTCTAGAAGGGAATCTTCTAGAAAATGAGTTGGCATTTGTATGGTTTTCATTTTATTGACTTCTCAGATTTGATGGGATCATCCTCATCCATGTAACCATCTCTCCTTATCCTATATATTGAAAGGTTTCTCATGGAAAAGGTTAAGCAAGATTAATTGAAGAATTGGTGAAAGAATTGTGTGAAGAACCCTTCTTTGACAAAAGCTTGGAGACTCTAGTTGGTCTATCAAGAGGAATTGGATCTTCTTCATGTAAATAGAAAGAAAGTGTGTGTGTTGGAACCAAGGGTCACTGAAAGGAAGCTTGCGACATCAAGGCAATTAGGTTGTATCTTCTACTTTCAATTAATATGATACAGCGACATGTCCCTTTCCCATAAAGTCATTCTTACTTTATTGTGTAATTCTTTGATCATATGCATAAGTTGATGTTGAATACATTTTTCTATCTTCACTTTAGTTGGTTTGTGTTGTCTTGGACTTGACCTCACGAGAGCACCGGATCGAAGCGAGAGAAACAGAGACCTAAGGAAGCGATACAAAGGTATGTCACTTGTTCCTCCTTACTAGCAGATTCAATGATTACAACTTAGGGAGAGAGTCATGTCATGTCCTATTTTGTTCTAGATCCAAATGGATCTAGGGAGATCTGTTAGTGTCCACACCTACTGATTAGTCCGATAACAAAATTGGCGACTCCACTGGGGAAGAAACCCATTTTTTAGTGGTTTTTGGTGTTTTTCCTTAGCCATTTTCTCT
>ML824648.1:215335-241153 GCA_009831015.1 Picea engelmannii | reverse complement strand
GGTTCATTGTTTCCCAACATTGTATCACTATGGACCCCCTCAAGGTCCAAGCTATCACCGAAATTCCACCACCTAGGAATTTACGCCAACTACAGAGCCTACAAGGCAAAGCCAACTTTTTACGTCGTTTTGTCCCAGACTACGCCACTCGCGCATAGGGTTTTCTTCGCTTATTGTGCCATGATATGCCATTTTGATGGGACGAACATGCTCAAACAACTTTTGATGATTTAAAAGCTGCCACATCCAATACCCCTTTGATTAGTCCCCCAGACTATGATTGCGATTACATCCTCTACTTATTAGCCTCGATTGTTTCAGTCACAGGAGTTCTCGTTCAATTAGGGGATGATGTGCGTGAACATGTAATTTACTACATTAGTTAAAACCTTTCAGGGCCACCCTTAAAATATAATCACGATGAAAAACCCGCATTAGCAGTTGACCTCACAGTCCAAAAACTGCGACATTACATTATGTTTCGAACTACCAAGGTCATGGAAGATTCCAACCCCATGCAGTACTTGCTCAGTCGATGGTAGATCAATGACAAATTTTCCGGATGGATCATTATCCTTTAGGAATACGATCTAAAGTTCTCCACTCCCAAAAGCAAGAAAGCTCTGGTCCTAACCAAACTCATTACGAATTTTCCCTCAAATACAAAGCTTCCCCCATCAATGAAGATTTCCCTGATGAATACCTCTTCTTCATCTCCTCAAATGACCCCTGGTACGACGACCTTCTCGTCTACATTCATACACAAAAGTTTGGGTCTCACCTCTTTAGAGATAACCGTCGACGCATTCACCACCAGGCTCCCTAATACCTCCTCGTCAGAGACATTCTTTACCGACGCAGGGTCGATACCATCCTTCGATGATGTCTTACCATCGATGATGCCGACAGAGTCTTGAATGATTGCCACAACAACGCTTGTGGTGGTCACCTCTCGGGTATGTCTACCACCCAAAAAATCATTCGAGCAGGAAACTTCTGGCCCACTTTGTTTCATGAATGCATCCACGTTGTCATCACGGTCGAACCCTTTTGTAAATGGGGCATATATTTCATGACTTGCCATCCTCCATCCAGTAATGGACACAAGTACATTGTGGTGGCAGTAGATTATTTTACCAAATAAGCTGAAGCCATGCCCACATTTAACAACATTGCTGACACAACAACGCGTTTTTTCTTCAACCATGTCATTACCTGATTCAAAGTCCCACAACAGTTAGTTTATGATCATGGTAAACACTTTGAACTGTTCTCAGTCACAAGATCCTAATCCAACCATATACACATTCATATTCCCCGGGTTATCATCTGCACTTCTCCCTGGAGGAGCCTTTTTTTCACGCCTCGTTCAGGTACGCATGCTTACTTTCAATTTTATCAAATAGTTGTTATATGTTCTTTATCATCAGATATTGTTCACGTCAGGTATTTGGTTTTTGTGCAGGTACTTGTTAAGCAAGCTTACAACCCCTTCAGGTATATGTTCGACACCGACATGTAATTACTCTCTCTATACACAATTGCATATCCTAATCACACCCTCTGACATTTTGCCTTTAGGGTCCCTACATTCAACTCTGCAGTACCTTTACCTCTACCACATTTGGTACTATCAACCGATAACACTCTCCCCCACATGAGTTGTCCCATTCATAGTTCCCCTTGGCAATTTGACACTCATGTTGTTTTCACCCTCTAGAATTGGGAGTCCAGATAGTCTTTTTGCACTTATGAGAATGAACCACATACTTCTTCTTATCATATTACTAACCTTCCCAATGGACTCCTGGGTCATATCATCCTACACTTGGTTTTGTTGACTGCACCCCCATAGTTCCATTAGCCCTCCATCTCATCCTCCATCAGTTTTTCCATCTGTAGATTGTTTTCCATCTATTTATCTAATACAGAAACCTGCCCATGGGGCCCCCACCCTCCACAAGTTCTCTTCCACAAAATTGTGCCCTAAAAAGGCCAAGCCATATTTCACCGGGGCACCCGTTTCTATATACTCGATCCCAATTATTCTTTATTCATTTGGTAATTGTATAAAGTCCTTGTTTCCAACATATACATAATTTTTTTAAGTCATCATCCCAGATGGCCTTCTTTTACTTGGCAAAGCAACCCATATCGCCCTTGGTTGGGGCATCCACCCTTTTTTCATATAGACATTGTTGACAAACCCTGAGTATCCCAAATCCATGTAACCACGATCTCTGAGATTGCCCACTTTTTCAGCTTACAGCACAGTCTAACCCCACGTCTAGTTGTCCCCCTGACACTAGATCCAGTTTTTTGGTTGCTGCCAATCATCCTTCAAAACCCCAACCAAGAGCAGTCCAAAGTCCCATAGTGTCTTTGACTCCTTCCATGTTACCCATCAGTACCTGATATCACCTATTACTCAATGGATTTCAAGAATCCCTTTGCTTTTTGATGTCACGTCTCCCTTTAGGTCGACATCAACATAGTTTCCAGAAGGGCAACAATATCTTGACTCTCATTACCTTTTCAATGAGGAGTCTCAGACGGAACACAGAGAGTCATCATTGCTTTCTGATTCCATTGACCCCCATAACATTTGACTTCAATAAACTCTTATGTTAAGGTGGGTCTTACTATGCGATTGTTGCACTTTTCCATACCAGTTGAAGACCTCTGAATTTGATAGGCCATCAATGCCTAAGAGTCATCAACACTTCTTACCATTGTGAATTACTCGCTTCAGAGCACGTTCACCATTCATAACCGTCATCTATCATTATCAACCGCCCCCGAGGGCAGTGCAACTATCTACATCATCATACATCTTCAATTACAGTCCCACATTTTGGTTTCATGACATGAGCATGGGGCATGCCCGCCTCGTTTGTATACAAATTTTATTTTTTCTTTCTAGAGAAAGGTTTGGTTTCTACAATTTTCCCTCTCCCTCTGGTGGATCACTCTTGCAGTTCCTCTCTTCTCTCTTCCACACAATGGCACCATCAGCAAAAGAAACATCAATGTATTTCGGCTATACGTATGCTCCTAACCTCATACATCAAAGGGCATTTGTTATCGCCAAAAAATCATCCGCAACATTACAAACAACGGTTGAAGAAAGACATCAATTCCAACAACAATTAGTACACCTACAACATCAAAATCCATCAAAAAGGCATAAAACTATATACTTGGTTCAAAAATCAAAGTGCACAAATTTACCAAAGGAAGAGCACGCACTGTGCGCAGACCAACACAACCTTAATTGCACATTGTGCGCAAAATGCACAGGATGCACAACTGTCTATGAGAAAACCCACACACTTCTCATGAACGAAGCATTTATGAATCTTTTTGGCCTCACAACCACTTCCAGTCTGACCCCCAACATGATTTGACAGTCAGATCTGAGTGAAATCTATCTTGGAGGTTGGTCAAGGGCTAGGAAGTGCCCTAAAAGGCCCCTTGTTCACATTATGAACCAGTTATATCTTGCCATGAATGGACACTATAAATATGTGTCATGGGTATGCTAGAAAAACAAGAACTTCAAGGTATTGTTATGTTGCAAGAATTCTTCTTGGAGAATTCTCTTTTCTCTTTGAATCATTCAACCACTATAGAAAGGGCCATTCCACTCACCTCTTGAGAGGATTGACATTGTATTTCTTCACCATTGTTACTTACCATTGTATGAAGAGAAGAGCTCTCTATTAGGGAACTCAAGAGCCCTCCCAAGGAGGAAGAGGGGATTCATAAATCCCGACCTTTATCTACAGTGCTAGCCTATCAATATATTGGTCCATTTGTAGCTATATGATTGTCATTTTCATGGTTCTAGTTCTTTCAAGTTTTCTAACATTTGTTTCTTTTTGTTTTCATTTTTATTTCCTTGTTTTATGTGTATTTGGTTATCTAATCAACTCACAACCCTCTGTCTTGTTTAGTTGACTTAACTGGGAAAGTAAGTGTTGTGTTTTTGCTCACTCATGTGAAAAAACCAACACAATAGTGAGGTTTAGCGAAAGCGCTCCGACATGTTAGTCAAGCTCGAAGGATGGTGGCCTATGTATAGGTGAAGAAGTTAATGGCATGCCAATGCGAATGTGGAATAAGGATGTGTTCATCGATATGCTATGTGTCAACACAGGAAGAGGGAAATTATTGAAGTGTGGATCGTTGGGTAGAACTGATCGGGGAAAGGAACTGCAAATGATAAGGTGGAAGGAGCGGGAGGAAAACGTAGGCGTAGCCATTATTATGAGAGAGAGAGGGTTATAGTAGAAAGATCTAGAGGGAGGGCCAATTTCTTGTCTTGGAGAGACGATAAGAGAAGAAAATTGGGAGGGTGGTGCTCACGCGCAACAAATTGTGACACATTGGGCAAAACCATAATCTATGCTCGTATGTCCTAACTGATAAGCAAAAAATAAAAATGATCAAAAAATTACCTTTAAGATAAATAAAATTCAGAAGTCATACACAACAGTTAGCTGAAAGGTTCCATCATGGTAGGCTCACTGACGATGCTTGCTATTGGCTAGTGGAGCTCATCTATTTCTTTAAACTATGTCGACGATTCGGGTTGGTATCTTTGTCATGAGACTGATATAGGTTTGGGATAAATAAATATTTTTCACCATGTGTGTATATAGATATCTCGCATGTGTTTCTCCACCGTCTGTGAGTGTCCATAGCCCCAATGGAGTCACCACAACGTCATAGACCTTTCTCTGCTGCCAGCAAGCCCATATCCTTGGCAGAGATATCTGCATGTCCCCTAGTCAGGTCAAAATTTCCTTTCCATTCCTTCCTGACTTATTTAGTGCATGCTTAGCATTCAGTGGATGGGGAAAGCGGTGGACTTTTTAGCCTGATAGGGGATGACTGCCAACTATTGAGATTTATTTGTATATTTTTTGCACCTAGCTACATAGATATATCCCCTTTTGTTTTTAGCCTTTAGACTTTGACAATTCACCCTTCACGTGAGAAGCTACTTAGTGTGTGGATGGTTCCTCTATTACATAGGATCTGCTTGCCAACCAATGTGCAAGGATGACCATTGATTAACCACTGTGTTCAATCCTGGTTAAACCGTTGTCATAATATTCCCAGATAGTTCTAATTCATGTTCAAACAAAGACCCCTAATTTCTCTCGTGAGATAAGAAAGAGATGTAAGTAGATTTGTGCCTACTTCCAATGTGAAGGTGTTGTCTATGAAAAGAGAAATGGAGGTGAGAGGTCTACATGTCATCAAATGTAACCAGAGATCATAAGACAACATAATTTAAGAAATGGACTGCTTTGAAGGGAAAAAAATGATGATGAAAGCATGAGAAGAAAAGTGTTGAATTAGGAGATAAACTCAACCCAAAACCTTGCTGCAACTGAAAATTTTAAAATTTGGCTAAATGATGATCAAAGGAATGCATTTAGGAAAGCAAGTGGGCCTAGAAAGAGATCATAGATTGAGTGTTTCCAGCAGCTTAGAGGATATTCACACATTTTGACTAACTAGAAGTTTGCAGTCTCCTGAAATGATTAATCCATGTGAAGGATAATACGTGTAATACTTCATTTAGATGGGTTTTAGTGCTAGTGTTGATATTTCATTTAGATGTGAAGGCTAATCATGATTTTCTAAAGATTTTAGTTCCATTGTGTAGCCTTGTGCTTCATTGGGAAAGGGTTGTCCAAGATTCTGCTTCATTGTTCATCAAATTCTTTTGCTTTGGTCTCGTGGAATCTGCACTTGTTCTCCACTTCTTACATCTCCACAACTTATTCTGGGTCTTCCTTAAACATTGTCCTTCTTTCAAATGAATATATATTTCCTTGATCACAGTCCGTTTGGAAATATTCCCTTTGGGCATCACAAGACTATAGTTGTGACGATTACTGGTTATGCCCTAGAGAAGTGCATTTGAGAGCTATTTGATTAATCAATATCCTTGAGATTAGATATCATCGTGATTAAATCATTGGAGGGAAACAAAAACCTAATGCTCTATTCCTCGAGGTGTATTCCAGATGCGAAGTATGCCATCACTTTCCCTAATGATTGAAAACAGATTTTAAGACTGGGAAAAATATAAATGCACCATAAAATCCCAAACATGCCCTCTATCATAGAGTAACAATCACTTCCATGATTTTATTCAATAGACACAATCCTGAGAAAAGTTGTGAACAACATATGTGATTCCTTCAATCCAATGTCAATCCTGGCCAAGATGTAAAGCATTCCCCAGCAGATGTTCTTTCAACATTTTGGATAACAAGTTGTATAACTCTCAACGTCAGAGTAACACTATTGAAATAAGTGAATTTCATGAATGAGCTTCTTGAAGAATTCATGCACATGGTTTCCTCACGATGATGGAGGAAAACCGATATTAAGACAATCTTTTAGTCAGAGAAAAACACAAAGAAGAAAGCTTTGAGGAAAAGAACTTTACACTAAAGCAACCATCACAATTTGCAAACTAAATTAATCAGTAGTTAGTGGTCTTTATTGAAGCAATCCAAGACAAGTCAAAATCTTCGCTATACAAATGAAAAAGAAGCAAACATCTAAATTATGAAAGCATAAAACAAGCAAAAAGAATTATGCTAGTCGTATTCCTAACCTACTCTATATTGGTTGAAAGAAAGCTAGGTGTAAGCGTAGTGCCAGTGTAGTCAGTCAAGTAACTCCAAACCTGCAATCACATGTTCATTGAAGTTCAATTACAAAGAATGAAGCAGTAAGGGATGAAATATTGGAAGAATTCATTCAAACAAGTTTCCACTCAGCAGGTCAAATTTGACAGCATTATTGTTCATGTGAAATGTGGATGTGTAGGATTCCTCCAACCAAGATTCGACTATGTCATAAAATTTACAATGATCATTGTAGGGTTGTTGGAAGGAATTGGAAGATGAGTGACGCACCATAAGAGACTCATAAATGAAACCTGAGCATAATGTACTTTATGAGAGTGTCTCGGAGTTGGCGACATCGTTCATCCCAGGGGTAGAAGTAAGACAACAAGTACCTGATATGATCATCGATTGAAATTCAAGTGTCTCATTGTCAATGCAGATCTCGCTCAGTTCAAATTTCACATACTCCACATGTTGACGGGAGATCTTATATCTAATTGTTGAATGGAAACATTGAGTGAAATGTGACTCCAGATGTTCTCCTATGACATAAATGAAATCACGTGAAGAAGGTTGGAGGATTAAAATAGAATCCAAGGGTGAATGATGCATCTGCCCCTGAGGATTAGCATGTAATTCTAGAGCAGATTGAGATGACAAAGGTTCTTGGATCAATTCAATGTTTCCTATGCTTTGCGTAGAGAAGGGTTGTTTGTTTGGTGTGACTTCTTCACGAGGATCAACAAACTCATTGTGCTCAACATACTTTAGATTTTCAGTGATTATCATATGTCCATCCAGGTCAAAAATTTCAGATTGTAAAGGATCAATGAATGATAAGTTGGTACCCACATTCAATTCCGGAACAAAAAAGTAGTCATCAAAAATAGGATCATCATGATTAGATTGTGATTCAACATGTTCCAGAAATTGAAATTGTGAAGGGGTTTCAAAGTGATACATCTTGGATGAAGTGTCGTTAAGAACGAGTGTTTGATCAATCAAGGTTGGGCACTCTTCTTGATCTAGTATATCATTCAACGTTTCATTATAAAAAGAGTAATGTGAAGAGTGTACTACATGATAAATAGACAGTTGCTCATGTGGGTAATTATTATTGAACATATTGGTATACAGTGCATGAAGGTCTTCAGATTCTGAAGATGAAAATATTTTTTCAATGAGGGATTTGTCATAGACCAAAGTAGATTCATGATTTTATGAAGGAGAGATGATACATGGTTTACACTCAGAGGTTGAGGAGTCTAATATTTTTGATAAGGATTCCCCTGCAACTGTACTATAGTGTCGGTCAGAGATCATGTACTCCCTATCTTTCGTGACCATATATGATTCTTGTGAATGAGAGATGGTTTGATCGTTCAGATCACATTCTTTTGAAATAGATACAAGATATGAAAACCAATCGAATATTTATTGGCATGAGGGTTCATCACTCTCAGGAAATCTACAGTAAATTTGCATGACTCTTCGAAAGAAATCATTCTCAGATTCGTTCTCGAGCCTACGGATTTCTACCTATTCATTAAAGAGTTCATCATAAATTTAATCTTCATGAGCAACGATAAAGACTTCCATAAACTGTTTCTAGCTATGAATCGATTTTGTTGGCAAGGTCCTAAACCAAGTTTTAATTCACGCTTCAAATGTGAGGATGAATAGTTGACATATTACGTTGTCTTGAACAATATTAAGATTCTGTCAAGTGATGTCAAACTTATTGAGATGCGTGAATGCATAGACATGCCCTTCACCATCAAATTTGGGGTTTGACAAGAGATTAATTGTCTTGAGTGAAATGGAATCAGTGGGTTTCAAAAGACTCAAAAGGTCATCCCATACAAAGTTACGGAGAGGAGCCATTGGATGGTTAAAGTTAAGTGAAATGACTCCACATGGGCAGGATTGTCATCCAACCCTCCTTCTAGCGCCAATTCTATTGACATGTCTAAATTTGCTCGACAATAGTAAGGCGTTACCCCTGGTAAGAAGTCCCAATTAGACCTCTCACCATTTGGAATAGGGAACCCATCTGAATTATGGCCCGACAACAATTACTAGTTTGGTTTTATCGGTTGCGGCCCGGTCCACCAATGAGGGTGAGTAATGCGTGGTCATGCAAACGAAAGATGTAGATGAAGACCATGTAAATGCAAGTATAATATATTACCAATCTAGCCTATCCTTGATAGGAGTGAACTATAGTAACATAATGAGTTGTAATGAAACTAAACTATGCATAAACCCAAATCAAATAGTTGTGATGAAGGCGCACAGTTAGAAACACATGCATACAAGTCTATAACCATAATAGTCTAAGTCATGTTTCTGCATGCATTCACAACTCATTTGGACATGTAATATAAGAAAGAGTAACAAAATTGCAATAAAACATATATTGCATCAAAATAGTCCATAACCAAACATGCTCTTACAACCCATGTGAACAACAAACATTCTGCTTGAAATAGTTCGTAGGAAAACAACAACACGTGCGAGTCCTTCTCTCTATCAAAAGTTGGCCCTGAGGGCTTCTTCGTGTTAACAATTTCAACAATAGTACATGAAAACTCTAAGGACATATCTCCAATTTTAGTTGACTCTTTATTCCCAAAGTAGTTCAGAAGTGTACAACACTTGAAGAGCCAAAAGCCCCTTCTTTGGGTACAATTTTAGTATTTAATGAGGCTCAACGTGACCCTTGGCCTTCTGCCTTCCCCCCATGAACTTTTTCCCTCCCAGATTTTGTCTTTATTCTCTTTGTAATGATGAGAGGGAGAAGACACCAATTACATTTTGAATTTGTCCTCTAGCATTGGTGGGCCATCATGGATTTTGGCTATAGTGCCTCTGATCTACCGTAATAACTAGTTTGGACATTAGAACATCTTGGTCATCCAAGCTTGACAATTGATCATCATGGGGTTCAAACGTTATCTTCAACCATTTGGAATAGATTCCTTTTGCTACTTCTTGCTGCTACAATAATTGATGTTTTCTTTAATGCTCCACTGTCTTTAGATGTCAATCACACAGTAAGGATGTTGAGTGTGTCTTCTTCTTGACATTAGTACCTGGCACCATTCAACATATTGTAGATGAGTGACCTTAGAGGGATACTTAGATAAACTATAAAAATAATCATTTGAACCCATAAAACTTAAATATAAGTAATCAATACTTTGTATAAACTTCCCTGAGTTCGATTCATGGTTCCTGTGCTCGTGGTTGAGGTGTGGTGTTCTTTGGGGTTGTTAACAAGGTGTCATATATTAATCCAACAATAACTATACCATAGATTATAATTTTCTTAATAATATAACTAGGAAGTTGTATACCTCGACAATTCCTTTCCAATGGTATAAAGAACATGCAAAATGGACAGAAGAGTCCAAAGTCATGGTTATTTTATGAAAGGTAGTATTTTTTTTTTTTCGAAGGAGTTGCCATTGGAGGAGCTGAACTAAATCCTCCGATATCTATCAGAGGAGTTTAAACTAACTCCTTCGATATATATTGGAGGAGTTTGAACTAACTTCTTTGATATCTATCAGAGGAGTTTGAACTAACTTCTCCGATATGAATCAGAGGAGTTTGAACTAACTCCTCTGCTTTGTATCGGAGGAATTGATGGGAACTCATTAGAAATTTTGGAGGATTTGAAGGGAACTCATTAGAATTTTTGGAGGAGTTCAAGGGAATTCTTCCAAATCACTTCGAAGGAGTTGAAGGGAACTTCTCCTTCACGGGAAAGCAAAATTGGAAAAATTTATAAGTGTCATACTAGCAAGAGACAATGAGAGCTTGAGTTCAAAAACCCATAACTTTCTCATACGATGCCTGATTGAGGTGTCATTTTTTGCAATGCGGAGAGCACAAAGAGATGTTTCTATCAAGATAACTAAACATGTTATTCAAGCATTTTAGTGGATCCATGTTTGATGATGGCCACGATTAACGAGGCTTGCTTGGCGGGAAACCCTTGGTGATCATTTTGGCACTTCTAGACCTCATATTTCGATTATGTGAGTTGTGTTGGGATCATAGTTGTATAATATATACAACATGCATATTTTGGTGGTGATAAATACACTTTGAATAATACCCAAAATATGTTCTCAAAGGTGTTTTTAATGGAAGTATGGGCCCCATTCTTGTTATTGCTTTGTCTGAATATGGTTCTGTCAGTTCTTATGTCATCTATGATATGTAGGCTCTTAGATCATTCATTGAAACTAAGGTAATATTTCAGGGGCATAGAATTATAAATCCACCAAAACAACCAACTGATATTCGATGTGTGATCCAGGTGGATATTGGTGGCCACCCACCTATTCCAACTAGCTTCTTTTGTTCGTTTTTGTTCAACACGTTCTTCCGTACTTATTTGTAATTGTGCGTTCTACACTTATGGGGCTGTATGAAGCCCCACACATCCTCCAGGTGGATACTGGTGGCCTCTCACCTAATCCAACCAGCTTATTTTGTATGTTTTCATGTCAACACATCTTGTTGTACTTCCAGGGCCGTTTTGGGGCCTTAAATGTTGTTTTTTTGGCTCGCCACAGTCAAACTATAGATGAAGTCAAACTTTGATGGTGAAATGTGTAGTTCTCTGAAAGACCTTTCCAACGGTCTATCACGCGCCTAAAACAGAGGTCGTATGCAAAAGTTACGACCCTAGGAAGTTGAGGTACCAACTTACACCAACTTACCCATAGGGGCCCACATGACTTTTGTCGTTTCACCTTCTAGGGTTAGGTTTTTGGATGTCTAGGGTTTGGGCATTCATGAGTAATATCAAAAAGGCATCTGAAGCCTCATTACAATCCATTCTGCTCAACAGATGCGCGTAGCAACCACATCTTTTCTCAGAGATAACTACCACCATTCGAGCAAGTGTTTTCAGTTCTGCAGTTTTACTATTTCAGCCTATTTCATTATTCAATAGAAGATATTGTTCCCTAGATATATGTGTTATTATTCATATCTATGTTTTTATTTTATTCAATCTATTAATTAGTTCATTCCACTCCTAAATCTGGATCAGTGGTATCAGAGCGGTCTACTCTTCATTTATTTTTCTTCGTGCATGTCCCCGACAAGATCTGGGTACAAGAAGTTGGGACTTGAACCAATCGATCCATTGTAAGATCGGTCATGCTGAGCCCGACAACAAATCACGGGGGAAGAAAAGAAAGATGATGGAGCAAAATATCCTATTAAAATGTTGCTCGAGGAAGCCCTCGCACGACAAAGGATCAAAATGATGGACAACTTCACGCAGATCCTTTGATGGCTTCCCATAGAAGAAGAATCTTCATCAAGCGGCCATGCAACCCCGTTCAAGGTACAGGTAAATTTTGATATTCCATTATTTGAAGGACTGATAGATCTGGATGTTGTAGATAAATGGTTGAATCTACTCGAAGGGTATTTTTCGGTCCACAATTTTTCTGATAGGTAAAATATCACTTTTGCACTCCTCAAGGTCGTTCCCCATGTTAAAGACTGGTGGGATACTTACTCTAAACAAAGGGCAGTAGAGGAATCTGCAATGTTTGAGGTGGCCCCTACATGGGATTCCTTTCAGGACGCCATCAAAGAACATTAATACCTTGTTGGAAGCTACGAGGACCAATACACCAGATGGACCACCCTACGTCAAGAAAGGGACCAGACAATACCATATTTCACCAATATTTTCCATACCTTGCGCAAAAAATTGGGTATCAAAGGCTCTGAGCATCATTTGGTGCTCAAATACCATGGTTGTTTGCATAGATACATTGAAAGAGAAATGGAGTGTTAGTCTCCAATTTTGACCATATTTTTGCCTATATCATGTCAGATATACCCCCATTCCATATCCAATATCATTCCTTTCTGGCCATTACCTTGATACATTTCACATCATTTTGCCCTAAATGGAGCTATTCAAGGTATTCATATGATTTAAGTTATTTTTAATGTATTTTGATACTTTAAATTGATATTGATACTAATGTTGCACGAGTTAGGTACTTGTTTCCATGAAACAAATTTATCAATACCAGATACCTGCTTGCACTTAGTGGAGATGTCAAAGATTTGCATGATAATGCCAGATTGGAATGACAGTTATGAATTGATCGAGTTATAGCTTAGATTTCAAATCTCAAATTTAATTTCAAAAGAACAAAATGTTATGACTTAGAGCAGAATTATAGAACCGTTTGTTATGATGCTTATCTCTATTTTACAGTTCATGCTTCTTGACGCTTCGTGTCATGAAGCTATGAACTTAGTTTTAATGAACTTTGAGTCATTTTCGGATCTAATATTCGCTTAATTAAATGTACCTATGTCCAAGTCTATTTTTGGGGATTCACGACTGTAGATGTGGAGAAGATCTATATAAACTCGGATCTCTCTCTCAAGAAACATGTTATGATATTATGTTATGCGACATTGTTGATAATACAATTTTTGTGCGTTTATCATCTTTTCTGTTAAATGACTTGAGTTTATTTTCGAATTATGGAGCATGAGGAATGATACAGTTATGCATGGAGTGAGTTGATTTAGTTCTGGTTTCGTTTTAGAGCGATTGCACCTCTTGGTTGGGCCCGCCAATAGGTTCAATTCGCTTTCTCTTTTCTATAGTGTAGTTAGTTCATTTTCATTTTTAGAATTTGTGTGTGAATTATTTTTAACTTGAAACTGTTCTGTTAATTTTTGACTTGAATCATTTTCGTTTAGTTCATTCTTAGTTTAGCATTATCTAGTAGATCATTGAATATTAGAATGAGTTGCTTACCAGTTGTGGAATTTGATTGCTGATAAAGCTCTCTTAGATTAGTTTAGGTTTACTATGTCCTCAAGTCTCTAGTTTAATCATGATTTGAAGTTAGTTTGAATTCAGATTTACTCTGTTTTTAGGGTAGTTCACTTGTGGTTTGGTTAAAGGAAGCTTTTGATATTTGTAGGGTAAAACAGGACATTGATTAGTTTCACTTTTGCTAGATTTATAATTGCTTGGTATTTAGATTAAATAGAAGGATTTTAAAATGTTCTGTCTTTTATGGTCAAGATAGATGTTTTGATGATTAGGTGTTTAGTTAATGGTAGATAGCATTGGATGATTTCTTTGGATTAAGAATCGAAACACATTTGATTAACTTAGAATTGTTTCCATTGATTAATTAGACAAGATATGATCAGTTTTAAGATAATCATTAGGATTCAATTTATAAGAGTAAGTTTATGTTTTCTTCTTAGAATAACATTTAGGTAGAAGTTAGAATCTTACCAGCACATATAGAGTAGCAGCTCTAAGTTTACTTACCCTGGTTTGACAATTTAGTGTTTTCAGGTAATTAAAATCATTGATACAAAAGCCCGACATGGAGTTTCTGGACATCGTCTCATTGGGCACGACTTATAGATGCACGGTCAAGATCGAGCAGACATTTAAGCAGAAAAGGTGAGAGTTTGGATCTCCAAACCCCTCACAGCTGAAGAAGGGAAAAGGCGACCCCAACCCACACAACAAGGGACCAAATCTAGATGGTCAACCTCATGACAACCAGTCCAAGCCACAACACAAGAAGGGAAATGAGAAGACGAAAAAGGACACGAGAAAATGGTGTGAGTACCATAAAATCCCTTGGCACAACACCGAAGAATGTCGCTCCAAGCAATCACTCATGGTCGAACTGAAGGATTCCAAGTCAGAGGTTGATTCTAATTTCGAATCAAATCCTAAAGGAGGGAAGCGGATTATCGAGGTTGAACCCAGTGCCACTGTCACTACCACCAAAGTCGGACCAAGCGAGCCAGGAGTACTAGAGTAAGGAGAGCGCCTCTTTCACTCGCAGATGTGGGTAAAGGGGGATCCACTTCATTTCATTGTCGACGGGGGGAGTCAGAAGAACCTGATTTCAGTAGAGATCGTTAAGCAACTGGACTTGTCAATGACACTGCACCCACAACCCTACAACATCGACTGGATTCACCAAGGAAGAGAACTCTGTGTCAACCAACAATGTCGTTTTCCCTACGACATCAAGTCTTTCAAAGATGAGGTACTGTGAGATATTTCTCCCCTTGAAGTTTGTGATGTTATTTTAGGACAACCATATTTGTGAAAGTGTCATGATATGTATGAGTCTAGACCCCACAGTGTTATTATTACTTTGGGTAGACAATTGTACAGGATAGCATAAGTAGCGCCGCCTACTGTTATTTCTTTAATCTATGTTAAGCAATCTAGTAAGGTCATCTCACAGATCGAGAAGTTCATCTTCTTTGTGATCCGTGCTCACAGTAAGCAGAAGGTCGTCACCACATCCGTGGCCTCTACACAAAGCCTCTCTTTGCAGCAGAAGCAAGTGGACGGGATCGTGGAAGAATACAAAGACATCTTCTCCTCACCTACAGGGGTACCGACACAATGCCAAGTCAAGCATCCAATTGATTTGACCCCCGACGCACCTCTACCTAATGGACCAGTCTATCATCGCTCACTGATGGAAAATGACAAAATCAGGCAACAGATCTAAGAGTTGCCTCAAAAGGGGCACATCAGACCCATCTCCTCCCCTTGTAGAAGCTCGATTATATAGGTGCAAAAGAAGGACAGGACGTGGTCACTCTACATTGATTACAGAGCCTTAAAAAAAATCGCAATCATGAACCCATACCCCATTTCTAGGATTGATGACCTTCTTGACCAACTCAAGGGGGAAAAGTTCTTCAGCAATATTGACCTAAAGTCTGGCTACCACCAAGTTCCCATCAAACCAATTGATGTATGGAAGACAACCTTCAAATCTAAACAAGGTCTCTTCGAATGACTAGTCATGCCCTTTCGCTTAACAAATGCACCAACCACTTTCATGAGGTTGACGAATGATGTATTGAGACCCTTCACCAACTCATTTGTGGTGGTATATTTGGATGACATCCTCATCTTCAACAAAATGTGGGAGGAGCACATGCGACATATTCAATAGGTTTTGAGCACTCTGTGGTAGCACAAACTATATGCCAACTTGGAAAAATGCTCTTTTGGCATGAGCAGGGTCCAATACTTGGGCTACATTGCTAATGAGCATGGGGTACATGTTGATCTAGCTAATATTGACTGACCAACCTCAACCACACCGACCGAGATTCAAAGCTTCTTGGGACTAGCCAACTTCTACCGACGGTTCATGTTGGGATTCTCCCATATTACATGGGCCCTCATCCAGATGACTAAGGAAATGGTAAGGCCAAGTTCATGTGGGGGAAGGAGCAACAACGATCATTTGATGATCTAAAGCATCGCTTGTTCTCAACTCCAGTACTCTCCATGCCTGATCTGCAACAACCGTTTGAGATTGAGACTGATGCATCCGACTATGATGTGGGCACAGTTCTCACTCAACACGTGCATCTAGTGGCATACCATAGTGAGACACTCTCAGATATTGTCATGAAATACCCCACCTATGACAAGGAAATGCATTCCATTGTACAAGCCCATCGTCAATGGAAACATTACATTATGGGAAAATAAACGATCATACACACTGATCACAAGCCTCTGCAGTTCATACAAACACAGGGGAAATTGCAGAACGATCGCCATCAAAAGTGGTCCACCTACCTGCAACAGTTCCATCTCAACATCAAGTATAAGACAAGTATCTCCAATCACGTCGTTGACTGCCTCAGTCGGCCTCCTGTGGTTGCACTCACCACTGTGCTCCATTCATGTGGACATGAAGCATCTAAGTGGCCCCAACTTTATTAGCAAGATCCAGACTTCGCCACCACCTATCAACTCTTGGGTACAGGCGCAACTGTCACTAATTTTCACATTCAAGACAGACTATTATGCCACCTGGGCCATCTCTGTGTTCCTACAAGTGAGCGTGCAAAGCTGATTTGGGAAGCCCACTATAGTCGGGTGGCAGGACATTTTGACGTGGAGAAAACTGTGGTCGTTCTTCAAAAACATTTTTATTGGCTAAAACTTCGACATGACGTCAGCAAGTATATCAGATCTTGCACTGCCTGTGCCATTTCCAAGCCAACCATCAAGAAGCAAGACTTATACACCCCTCTTCATATTCCCGAGAAGCCTTGGGAATCCATCTCAATGGATTACATGTCTGGATTGTCATCCACCAAGGAAGGAAATGACTGCGTATTTGTGGTCGTTGATCGGTTTTTGAAGATGGTCATCCTCACAACCTGTAAGAAGAATATCACAGTGACAGATAGTGCCAAGCTATTCTTCGAACGAGTGTGGGTCCACTTTGGGATACCATAGACCATCATCTCTGACTGGGACAACATATTCCTGAACACATTTTGGTCGAGTCTATGGTCTCTATTGGACACCAAGCTCACAAAATCCATTGCTTTCCACTCCCAAACCGACGGCCAAACATAGGTCGTTAATCAAATGATTGTGCACATCCTGCACATGTACAATTCTAAGCATCCACGTACATGGGATGAAAGTCTCCCTTATGTTCAACACAGTTACAACATGGCTCTCCATAGCTCCACCGACCATAGCCCATTTGAGGTGGGTCTGGGATTCCAATCCTTTGGACCTATTGATGTTGCACTTCCTCTTGCCACCTCACAAACAGACTCTTCCCATGATCAGACTGTGATCAACAAAGCCACCAGATTCATTGAGAGGATTCAACACATCCACCAATAGGTCTAGGAGATTTTGCAGAAATCCAATGTTAAGTACAAGCAGCGCCATGATCAACACAGGGTACCACACCAGTTTTAGGTTGGCGACAAAGTATGGTTACATTTGCAGAAGGAGCGTCTCATGGGGCCCCATCAGAAGCTTCACCCACTTCTCTATGGGCCTTACACTATCACCAAGGTTTTGGGCAGTAATGCTTTTGAGCTCAACACTCCACCCTTCCTTGGCCTGCATCCAATGTTCAATGTGGACCTCCTTCGGCCATATTTTCCACCAATATTGGACACCTTAAAGATCACAGAATAATTGACACCAACAGAGCTCAACCCTGACTGCATGGAACAAGCATCCACTGATCAGATAGTGGACACAATGGTCAAGGGCACTCACCAACAAAGGATCCAACTTTATAGGGTTGTCAAGGCAGGGAAACTCTTACACCAAGGCAAGTAGATCACCCGGGGCCTAATCCAACAAAAGTTTCCTCACCTGATGGGGGAAATCAATGCAATGGAGACCATTTCTTCCTAAGGGTGGAGGATTGATCCAGGTGGATATTGGTGGCCACCCACCTATTCCAACTGGCTCCTCTTGTCCGTTTTTTTCAGCACGTTCTTTTGTACTTATTTATAATTGTGGGCTATACACTTATGGGGTTGTCTGAAGCCCCACACATGCTTCAGGTGGATATGAGTGGCCTCTCACCTAATCCAACTGACTTATTTTGTATGTTTTCATGTCAGCACATCTTGTTGTACTTTAAGGGTTGTTTTGGGGCCCTAAATGTTTTTTTTTTGGATCATCACAGTCAAACTGTAGATAGAGTTAGAGTTCGATGGTGGAATGTGTAGTTCTCTGAAAGACCTTTCCAACAGGCTATCACGTGCCTAAAACGGAGGTCGTATGCAAACGTTACGACCCTGGGAAGTTGAGGTACTAACTTACATCAACTTACCCATAGAGGCCCACATGAGTTTTGGCATTTCACCTTCTAGGGTTAGGTTTTTGGATGTCTAGGGTTTTGGCATTCATGAGTAATATAAAAAAGGCCTCTGGAGCCTCATTGTAATCCATTATGCTCAACGGATGCGCATAACAACCACATCTCTTATTAGAGATAACTACCACCATTCGAGCAAGTGTTTTCAGTTCTGCAGTTTTACAATTTCAGCCTATTTAATTATTCAATAGAAGACATTGTTCCCTGGATATCTGTGTTATTCTTCATATCTCTATGTTTATTGTATTCAGTCTGTTAATCAGTTTGTTCCACTCCTAAATCCAGATCAGTGCGCTTAGCACTGTGTAGGAGTTGGGAGAAACAATTTTTCATCAAGATGCATTTCAGAGCCAACACAAGACCTACATATGCTTCAATTAACCCATTTGATGATATACAACGCTTTCATGCTCATGGTTAGTCACTGAATCAAGAGGCACAAACAAAAAAGGTTGATGTGGTACGTGAATGTGAACTACTGGCGACACAAACAAACTTGATTACAAATGCGGTCATGAAGCAGGTTAGGCGTGGTAGGTATTAGTCATAAGTTATCTACTTAGGTGCGGAGATCTTAGTCACCATAAATGATAGGAGATCAATTTATGGCATAGCAAGAAGGATCTGAGCCAAGAAGAGGATAAGATAATCCTTACGATGAAGGTGGACCTCGCTGACCTGGTCAACATTAGTGAGAGGAAGAAGATCATCGTCGACGTGCTTGGTGACGATAAGGGGTCGACATATTTTTATTGGTGCATCGGGTACGGAAGAGGATAAATCATCAACAAGTAGTGCATTAGTGAGAGAGAGACGAACCTTGTCGATATGCAATTTATCGAAGCGAGTGGGAGGAAGTCAACTAGTATGTGATGCATTGACAAAAATGGAAGGAAGTCAGCTTGTGAAAGGCATGTGTGTGGCAATGATAATCATGTGAAAATCATTGATGTGTTAGTGTTGATCACACACACTCCACAAATGATAAGAACATGTGTAGTGAGGTTTAGCAGAAGTGCGTCGACATGTTAGTTAAGCTCGAAGGATGTTGGCCTATGTATAGGTGAAGAAGTCATTGGTGCTCCAATGTGAAGGTGGAAGAAGGATGTGTTTGTCGATACGCTATGTGTCAGTGTAGGAAGAGGGAACTCACTGAAGTGCAGATTGTTGGGTGGAAGTGATCGAGAGAGGAACTGAAAATGATAAGGTGGAAGGAGCGGGAGGAAAACATAAGCTTNAATTTCTTGTCTTGGAGAGACAATAAGAGAAGAAAATTGCGTGGGTGGTGCGCGCGTGCAACAACTTCTCTTACCAACTCCTGATAATTTCATTTAGAAGGACAAGTTAGTCACAAAAGTCAATAGTTCGTAAAAAAATGAGATAAAAAGAAGTTGTCCATCGATGTTTATTAGATGGAAGCTCTATTCCCAATTTTTCCCCATAACATATTCATTGTTATCCCCAATTCCCCAGCGAACGATATCTATGATTTCTCATATACTTGGAATCGATGATGATTCCAATGTAAATGAACTTTTGTTGTGTATTATGAATGATGCACCTTCATCTAGTTCCCCTCCAGTTGAATATAATTAGCAATTATGTGCATTTCATGATTTTAAGACGTTTTTGTATCAATCTTATTTAATGCACTTGTTTGTCATGTCCGATATTATTATTAAATAAATAATAATAAAAATAATAATAATAATAATAAAGAAGCATAATTATTATCATAAAGGGATCATAATAAGTACTTAAAAACAAATATTTGTGTAATGAAAGAAAGGGGGAAAATAAGTAAAGACAATTTATGGAAAAAACACTAAAAATAAGATAAGTTTATGAGAAAAGAAAAAGAAAGATAAAGAAAGAATTATATAATCACAAGTGGATCCTAGGAATTGAGTTCTTTATCATGGATTGATTCTATGCAAGGATGGAGAAGAAAGAGAAAATGACATATTTCTTTGGCTTGGGCCATTGAGGACAAGGTTAAGAAGAGATCACATAATAGTGGATCGAGGGCTCAGGGGTGACCTGTTACTGAAAGAATTAGAGTAGCAAGGTCTGCGGTTGGGTGGAGAGTCACCCCCCACATTTTGTTACGGTCGGTCGGATCAAATATCAAGGTAGCACAACATTTTTGAAATCTCCATATTATAAATACGTTGATTTCTTCACCACAGGTAAGTTTCTCGACTCTCTTTTTCCTGTGAATTATGTATTATTTGAGGTTTCCTATGTTAGCAATCAATGGTTATTTTTAATTGTCTATAGGTAATTTCTGCATGTTTATGTTCAATAGATAGGGCCATGGCATTGTTCTTGTATTTTCAAGTTGATTCTTTCTCACATCTTAACCTTAGGAAGCAAGATGGACTTGGCAATCCCTTATCAGTTGTTGAATGGACCCCAATTTTATCATTTACCACATTAGATGGGAATTATATGCAATTTGTCAATCAATTTATGTTTCATGTTTATACTCTTCTCTTTGGTAAAACCCCATCCCGAATGGCAATGGAGTTTCATAAAGTTCTCCAATTAACTCTAAAGACCCAAACTGGAGATTGGTACTTATATCAAGACTACGCTCTTATTTGAGTGTATGGTTGTAAGATCGATCCCTACCATCTGCCAATGTATATAACACCTTGTTATTTTTCCTTGGAATACATCTAACAAAGGCTTGCCACAGATCAATTACACTTTGTATAAAAAAGTCATAAATCCTCTTTCATATTGCCTTTTTCAGGTTTTCTCTTTTATCATAAAACATAGATTTGTCGCAGATGTTATTTCTAAAATGATTTCTTCTTTGAGCTTAAAGAAGGGAAATATTATGAAATATGACCCATATCATTTGGTTTCAAAGCAACACACAACTCTAAATTTTGCACCCTATATTCATCATTCTAATCATGAGATTGAAAGGACAACTAACAAAGACACCTAGGGAGAGGTGAAGTCTTTAATGAAAAATGTAGGTAGTAGTTCTAGACATAAAAGTTGAACCTATGTCAAAAACAAATTTCACAATGGTGTTTGGTGCAACTACAAATATTGTACATTCTGATTGTAGTATGGCTTAAACAAGTCGAATGTCTGACATTATAAAGCAAGAAAGTACTACCACAACCAATTTAACTAAAGAAGACCTAGTTGAGCAAGAGAGGCAAAATAAAAATAAAATGAACCTGGAGCAAAAAGAAAAAAAATTCAAGGAGATGCCTCACAGTATGTTGATGCTTCTCAAACAACTTCAAAAGAGGTTCCACAAGAAGATTTTACTAAGCATATTGATTCCAGGTTAGAGGAATTACAACCCAAGAAATCAAGCGGCCTTGTGTTGGTCATTACTTCTCCTCCTATGTCAATTGCTCCACATTCTATTGTTAAAGGTCAAGTTGTGGTGTTAACTAGTGAGGCACAGCCAGAATCCCTACAGTTTGGGGTAACAAATCTTCCTACAATTAATGAAAAGGATGCTAAGCAATTGAAAGAGAGCCATGAAATACAATTGGAGTCAGAAGATTTTGGATCTCCTCAATTATTGGCATCAACTGATAGAGAGAGGAATACATTTAATTTTAATGGTGTTGCAGGTTGATACTTCGAAAGTTTCAAAATGATCTAAGTATAAAACCACATTTGCTCAAGTTGATTTAAATCAAGTTATTGCTGCAAATATGGTGGAGTGGCACAAGTGGAGAGCCAATCCAATCTACAATTGATGTAAAGAAGATGGAGAGCCTAATAAGCAAGCTTAATGTACATCTTAGAAAATAAAGGATTTTAAACAAAGTTAATGTTACAAGGGTTAAAGATTTGGAGAACGAGATGGTAACTCTATCCAATCCATATAAGAGTAGTGAAAATGTAATTTTTTTAATGGAAATAAATATTCTTAAGTCTAAACTCAAGATTCCTCAAAGTGAATTAGTAGAATCTAAAGAATTGGTTGAAACTTATAAAGAAAAAGACATGTTAGCTTTAGGGAATGGGAGATTAAGAGAAACTAATTCACAGATCATCAGAAGATTGGAAGAGCTTGAGAAAGAAAAGGCAAAGACATCAAAATGATTTTCTTATGAAATAGAAAGGTTACATAAAGAACTTGTAGAAAAATCTTCCCAGTTTAAGTCTCTGTATGAAGTTTTTGACGAAGACATTGATAAGATTCCCAATATGTCTAGTAATTAAGATAATGTTGATGACTTATTAGACAAAATGATCGCATACAAAGCTCAAGTTGAAGACTTGACGAACCAAATCAAGGGATTGAAGAAATTAAACAAAGACAAGATTGATGAAGTGAAGATAATAAAAGAATTAGAATTAAAAGGAATTGAGAGATTAATTAAAACAAAAAGATGAAGAAATTTATGTGCTAATAAAGGCTCAAGATGATTGAATGAATTATTGAAGAACACACTTAATGAAGTCTGAGGGAGAAAGTGCTTAATTGATGCCAAGCATCAAATATGGGACGAGATCACAGAGCAAATGCGGGTTTTCAAATCACATTTGGGGCTATTCCATTATTTTGAAAATGTTATAATGCACAAATTGAAATCAAGAAGTTATTGCCTAATTTATCATAAAAGGCAGAGGAAAGTGAACAAGTGATTCAATTTCTTAATTCATTAACAAATAATATTCATTAACAAGCCATTGGAGTAAAGGATTGAACTGATATTATTTTCAATATCAAGAGGGTAAGTGAAAAGGAGGAGTCAATAATATCTTTATAGAATAAAGTTACTAAAGTCAAGCGTGTGGCAAGGGAATATAAGGATCAATTTGTGCCTATTCACAAGTATGGCTTGCCTTTTCCATCGACACAATATCTCTAGATGTATCTAGAACAAGTTTATGAGACTGCTTTGACAACTTTTTGTGATGATCAAGATGAAAATGTTTCATATGGAAAGAAAATCAGTACTTCTTTACTTTGTGATTTTCCAGTATTCGTTCTCACCAAGGACTTATATCAAGTGCATCCATCAATTCATTTTTATTTGCTTATTGAACTTGAGATTGCATACAATAAAGTGCTCAGCTACAATATTCCTTGAGGAATGGAATGTAACAGAATAATGTGCTATAAATTCAAAACTCCATTATTGGTCGATTGTGAGCATTGGGACAAAGAGTTGTAAATGAAGGAGAAAGTGAACATCCCACCAAAACACAAGGACATGTCGTCAAAGGACAAAGGACTTGTAACCAAAGAAAAATAGGGCATGTCTTCAACAAGCAAGAAGATATCATCTGCTGAAAATTAAAAAGTTTAGAGACTATCTCAAAGAGACAAATGGAAGAATATTTGCTTCAATGAATTAAATGAGTTGCAAATTCTATGTAATTACAATTCACATGAAAAAACGAGATAGTTATAGAAACAATTAGGGCTATAATTTATTTAGGGATAAGGCTCATAAGGTCAAAGGGTTGACATTTTCTATACGAAAATCATACACTACATTAAGAGGAACTCACTCTCATGAGAATTTTTAATTTACTTTGAAATTACTTTTGACAACACTTACATTGAGAAGCTTTTGAAATATTCATCATTGATTTTGAACAATTTGTTCTTGTTGTTACCCCCCCAGGATAGGGGTAACTAAGGAGATGACGTCTCGAGGCCTATGAGTAGAAGAAATGGAGTGTCGAGAGCTAGATCACAAGCTGAGCCCACATTGAGCAAACATAGCCTCTCTTCTCCACCACACATCACCATTCATAATCGGGAGTGTAATAACGTCCGCCACACTCGTTTGGTCCCCATAGCACATCAAGTCTTGGTTCAGGAGGTAACAAGTCTGGTCTTGTGGTTAGTGTCACTTTAATAATTGAAGAATTTGAGCATGTTGCAAAGAGTCCTTTCTTGATTGTGAAAATGCGTGCTTGGAAATTATACCTTTTTCCTTATTTCACCTTGCTGGTTAACATAGTTTCCTAGTAAGTGGGTCACCCTTGGGAAAAGGGTTGCTACTAGGGGGGTTTCCTTGAAGGGTCACTGTACCATTCCCATCCATACTTACCACTTTCCACACTTCCTGCCCTCCGTTTCCTCATCTTTTTGGTTTTTGGGCTCATTGACCCGAAGAAGGGCTTGTACCTCATTTCATGGGAAGAAGGGCTAAAGGCCCACAGATGTTGTAGCTAGAAAAAGTTAAAATCCATAAACTATCACTCTAGATGCTCACCCTAAGGTCCTGAGAGCAACGAAAAACTTCTCCAAAATAAAAAATTAAGGACCTTTAAAAAAGAAAACACATAATTAATAAATGTATTGCTTGTTGGGGGAATGCATCTGCGTCATCTTATAATTTCTAGTGCATATGGCAATCAATGTTTTCCTAAATTCAAGTGGTATTGAATTGCTCTTTACTTTCCATCGCACATAACACTCAATTTTCAGACCATAATAAATTAACGACAAACAAAAGGGCTTGGAAAAATGTTTCATTGCAAACAAGGGATGCAACACACCCTCCACAAAGGCACCCATAAATGAGACAATATGAGCCCTTGATATGTCAAGAACCCATGCCCAAAAGTCATACCCCCATCGACCTCATACTCATTGCATGACTTAGAGAGGGTCTTCTTGGGAAACACTCCTTGACCTGGGGATTGGCTTACCCAATAGGGCACCATGACAACCTTCCCATACTTAAATTTGGTAAATTTTATAAGGTCTTTGAGGATTTGTTTAGTTTGAAAAGGGGGGATTTAATGCACATGTTTGGATGGTTCTTTCATTAAATGTGGCTTACTTGGCATGATACATATGACTTGTGAACCCTTGGAGGGCGTACATGTTTGTATTTGCAGGACCTTACCAGGTGAAACCTATCCATGGAGGAATTATGCCATTTTGACTTTCATGGGGGGTTGAGAACCCATGGGATGGATGACATACCCCACAAGCTGGGTAGAGCACCTCGAATCTTTTTTGTTCAAAGGATAAAGGACGTTTCCTTTAGAAGAACTTTGAAAACATTTGAGAATGACATCATAGCCCTTTTCATCTGGACGTTGGCCTTTGGAAGCCTATAACGTCACTTTCTAATCCTTTGACGTCATTTGGAGGCTAGGGTTTGGTGGGATTGATGGTTCCAGAGGTGATGTTATGTAGTTTGAAGGAAGGAGATGCATGGCATGCCACTCTAGCAAATGAGAGCTTGAAACGTGGCCTTTGGAGGCCCAACGATATGCATTATGAGGCTCAATGTCTCACTTTTAGGCCCCACGTCGCCCTTCAGGGACGTGACATCACCCTTTTTAGGGTCTCACTTTATGTAATTTTCATATTTGCAAGTTGTAAAAGCAAATAAGGGGGTCAAACCTCTTTTAATTTGTTGTTGACAATTTTATGTGGACAAATTGGTTTATATGGCCTCATATAAATAGAGGACCAT
>ML824648.1:193711-215285 GCA_009831015.1 Picea engelmannii | reverse complement strand
GAGAGAGAGAGAAGAAGAAGAAGAAGAAGATCTGGAGGGGGGCCCAATTTCTTGTCTTGGAGAGACAATAAGAGAAGAAAATTGGGTGGGTGGTGCGCGCGCGCAACAACTTCTCTTACCAACTCCTGATAATTTCATTTAGAAGGAGAAGTTAGTCACAAAAGTTAATAGTTCGTCAAAAAATGAGATAAAAAGAAGTTGTCCATCGATGTTTATTAGATGGAAGCTCTATTCCCAATTTTCCCCCATAACATCTTCATTGTTATCCCCAATTCCCCAGCAAGCGATATCTATGATTTCTCATATACTTGGAATCGATGATGATTCCAATGTAAATGAACTTTTGTTGTGTATTACGAATGATGCACCTTCATCTAGTTCCCCTCCAGTTGAATATAATTAGCAATTATGTGCATTTCATGATTTTAAGACGTTTTGGTATCAATCTTATTTAATGCACTTGTTTGTCATGTCTGATATTATTATTAAATAAATAACAACAACAACAACAACAACAATAATAATAAAGAAGCATAATTATTATCATAAAGGGATCATAATAAGTACTTAAAAATAAATATTTGTGTAATGAAAGAAAGGGGGAAAATAAGTAAAGACAATTTATGGAAAAAACACTAAAACTAAAATAAGTTTATGAGAAAAGAAAAAGAAAGATAAAGAAAGAATTATATAATCACAAGTGGATCCTAGGAATTGAGTTCTTTATCATGGATTGATTCTGTGCAAGGATGGAGAAGAAAGAGAAAATGACATATTTCTTTGGCTTGGGCCATTGAGGACAAGGTTAAGAAGAGATCACATAATAGTGGATCGAGGGTTCGGGGGTGACCTGTTACTGAAAGAATTAGAGTAGCAAGGTCTGCGGTTGGGTGGAGAGTCACCCCCCACATTTTGTTACGGTCGGTCGTATCAAATATCAAGGTAGCACAACATTTTTGAAATCTCCATATTATAAGTACGTTGATTTCTTCACCACAGGTAAGTTTCTCGACTCTCTTTTTCCTGTGAATTATGTATTATTTGAGGTTTCCTATGTTAGCAATCAATGGTTATTTTTTATTGTCTATAGGTAATTTCTGCATATTTATGTTCAATAGATAGGGCCATGGCATTGTTCTTGTATTTTCAAGTTGATTCTTTCTCACATCTTAACCTTAGGAAGCAAGATGGACTTGGCAATCCCTTATCAGTTGTTCAATGGACCCCAATTTTATCATTTACCACATTAGATGGGAATTATATGCAATTTGTCAATCAATTTATGTTTCATGTTTATACCCTTCTCTTTGGTAAAACCCCATCCCGAATGGCAATGGAGTTTCGTAAAGTTCTCCAATTAACTCTAAAGACCCAAACTGGAGATTGGTACTTATATCAAGACTACGCTCTTATTTGAGTGTATGGTTGTAAGATCGATCCCTACCATCTGCCAATGTATATAACACCTTGTCTTTTTTTCTTGGAATACATCTAGCAAAGGCTTGCCACAGATCAATTACACTTTGTATCAAAAAGTCATAAATCCTCTTTCATATTGCCTTTTTCAGGTTTTCTCTTTTATCATAAAACATAGATTTGTCGCAGATGTTATTTCTAAAATGATTTCTTCTTTGAGCTTAAAGAAGGGAAATATTATGAAATATGACCCATATCATTTGGTTTCAAAGCAACACACAACTCTAAATTTTGCACCCTATATTCATCATTCTAATCATGAGATTGAAAGGACAACTAACAAAGACACCTAGGGAGAGGTGAAGTCTTTAATGAAAAATGTAGGTAGTAGTTCTAGACATAAAAGTTGAACCTATGTCAAAAACAAATTTCACAATGGTGTTTGGTGCAACTACAAATATTGTACATTCTGATTGTAGTATGGCTTAAACAAGTCGAATGTCTGACATTATAAAGCAAGAAAGTACTACCACAACCAATTTAACTAAAGAAGACCTAGTTGAGCAAGAGAGGCAAAATAAAAATAAAATGAACCTGGAGCAAAAAGAAAAAAAATTCAAGGAGATGCCTCACAGTATGTTGATGCTTCTCAAACAACTTCAAAAGAGGTTCCACAAGAAGATTTTACTAAGCATATTGATTCCAGGTTAGAGGAATTACAACCCAAGAAATCAAGCGGCCTTGTGTTGGTCATTACTTCTCCTCCTATGTCAATTGCTCCACATTCTATTGTTAAAGGTCAAGTTGTGGTGTTAACTAGTGAGGCACAGCCAGAATCCCTACAGTTTGGGGTAACAAATCTTCCTACAATTAATGAAAAGGATGCTAAGCAATTGAAAGAGAGCCATGAAATACAATTGGAGTCAGAAGATTTTGGATCTCCTCAATTATTGGCATCAACTGATAGAGAGAGGAATACATTTAATTTTAATGGTGTTGCAGGTTGATACTTCGAAAGTTTCAAAATGATCTAAGTATAAAACCACATTTGCTCAAGTTGATTTAAATCAAGTTATTGCTGCAAATATGGTGGAGTGGCACAAGTGGAGAGCCAATCCAATCTACAATTGATGTAAAGAAGATGGAGAGCCTAATAAGCAAGCTTAATGTACATCTTAGAAAATAAAGGATTTTAAACAAAGTTAATGTTACAAGGGTTAAAGATTTGGAGAACGAGATGGTAACTCTATCCAATCCATATAAGAGTAGTGAAAATGTAATTTTTTTAATGGAAATAAATATTCTTAAGTCTAAACTCAAGATTCCTCAAAGTGAATTAGTAGAATCTAAAGAATTGGTTGAAACTTATAAAGAAAAAGACATGTTAGCTTTAGGGAATGGGAGATTAAGAGAAACTAATTCACAGATCATCAGAAGATTGGAAGAGCTTGAGAAAGAAAAGGCAAAGACATCAAAATGATTTTCTTATGAAATAGAAAGGTTACATAAAGAACTTGTAGAAAAATCTTCCCAGTTTAAGTCTCTGTATGAAGTTTTTGACGAAGACATTGATAAGATTCCCAATATGTCTAGTAATTAAGATAATGTTGATGACTTATTAGACAAAATGATCGCATACAAAGCTCAAGTTGAAGACTTGACGAACCAAATCAAGGGATTGAAGAAATTAAACAAAGACAAGATTGATGAAGTGAAGATAATAAAAGAATTAGAATTAAAAGGAATTGAGAGATTAATTAAAACAAAAAGATGAAGAAATTTATGTGCTAATAAAGGCTCAAGATGATTGAATGAATTATTGAAGAACACACTTAATGAAGTCTGAGGGAGAAAGTGCTTAATTGATGCCAAGCATCAAATATGGGACGAGATCACAGAGCAAATGCGGGTTTTCAAATCACATTTGGGGCTATTCCATTATTTTGAAAATGTTATAATGCACAAATTGAAATCAAGAAGTTATTGCCTAATTTATCATAAAAGGCAGAGGAAAGTGAACAAGTGATTCAATTTCTTAATTCATTAACAAATAATATTCATTAACAAGCCATTGGAGTAAAGGATTGAACTGATATTATTTTCAATATCAAGAGGGTAAGTGAAAAGGAGGAGTCAATAATATCTTTATAGAATAAAGTTACTAAAGTCAAGCGTGTGGCAAGGGAATATAAGGATCAATTTGTGCCTATTCACAAGTATGGCTTGCCTTTTCCATCGACACAATATCTCTAGATGTATCTAGAACAAGTTTATGAGACTGCTTTGACAACTTTTTGTGATGATCAAGATGAAAATGTTTCATATGGAAAGAAAATCAGTACTTCTTTACTTTGTGATTTTCCAGTATTCGTTCTCACCAAGGACTTATATCAAGTGCATCCATCAATTCATTTTTATTTGCTTATTGAACTTGAGATTGCATACAATAAAGTGCTCAGCTACAATATTCCTTGAGGAATGGAATGTAACAGAATAATGTGCTATAAATTCAAAACTCCATTATTGGTCGATTGTGAGCATTGGGACAAAGAGTTGTAAATGAAGGAGAAAGTGAACATCCCACCAAAACACAAGGACATGTCGTCAAAGGACAAAGGACTTGTAACCAAAGAAAAATAGGGCATGTCTTCAACAAGCAAGAAGATATCATCTGCTGAAAATTAAAAAGTTTAGAGACTATCTCAAAGAGACAAATGGAAGAATATTTGCTTCAATGAATTAAATGAGTTGCAAATTCTATGTAATTACAATTCACATGAAAAAACGAGATAGTTATAGAAACAATTAGGGCTATAATTTATTTAGGGATAAGGCTCATAAGGTCAAAGGGTTGACATTTTCTATACGAAAATCATACACTACATTAAGAGGAACTCACTCTCATGAGAATTTTTAATTTACTTTGAAATTACTTTTGACAACACTTACATTGAGAAGCTTTTGAAATATTCATCATTGATTTTGAACAATTTGTTCTTGTTGTTACCCCCCCAGGATAGGGGTAACTAAGGAGATGACGTCTCGAGGCCTATGAGTAGAAGAAATGGAGTGTCGAGAGCTAGATCACAAGCTGAGCCCACATTGAGCAAACATAGCCTCTCTTCTCCACCACACATCACCATTCATAATCGGGAGTGTAATAACGTCCGCCACACTCGTTTGGTCCCCATAGCACATCAAGTCTTGGTTCAGGAGGTAACAAGTCTGGTCTTGTGGTTAGTGTCACTTTAATAATTGAAGAATTTGAGCATGTTGCAAAGAGTCCTTTCTTGATTGTGAAAATGCGTGCTTGGAAATTATACCTTTTTCCTTATTTCACCTTGCTGGTTAACATAGTTTCCTAGTAAGTGGGTCACCCTTGGGAAAAGGGTTGCTACTAGGGGGGTTTCCTTGAAGGGTCACTGTACCATTCCCATCCATACTTACCACTTTCCACACTTCCTGCCCTCCGTTTCCTCATCTTTTTGGTTTTTGGGCTCATTGACCCGAAGAAGGGCTTGTACCTCATTTCATGGGAAGAAGGGCTAAAGGCCCACAGATGTTGTAGCTAGAAAAAGTTAAAATCCATAAACTATCACTCTAGATGCTCACCCTAAGGTCCTGAGAGCAACGAAAAACTTCTCCAAAATAAAAAATTAAGGACCTTTAAAAAAGAAAACACATAATTAATAAATGTATTGCTTGTTGGGGGAATGCATCTGCGTCATCTTATAATTTCTAGTGCATATGGCAATCAATGTTTTCCTAAATTCAAGTGGTATTGAATTGCTCTTTACTTTCCATCGCACATAACACTCAATTTTCAGACCATAATAAATTAACGACAAACAAAAGGGCTTGGAAAAATGTTTCATTGCAAACAAGGGATGCAACACACCCTCCACAAAGGCACCCATAAATGAGACAATATGAGCCCTTGATATGTCAAGAACCCATGCCCAAAAGTCATACCCCCATCGACCTCATACTCATTGCATGACTTAGAGAGGGTCTTCTTGGGAAACACTCCTTGACCTGGGGATTGGCTTACCCAATAGGGCACCATGACAACCTTCCCATACTTAAATTTGGTAAATTTTATAAGGTCTTTGAGGATTTGTTTAGTTTGAAAAGGGGGGATTTAATGCACATGTTTGGATGGTTCTTTCATTAAATGTGGCTTACTTGGCATGATACATATGACTTGTGAACCCTTGGAGGGCGTACATGTTTGTATTTGCAGGACCTTACCAGGTGAAACCTATCCATGGAGGAATTATGCCATTTTGACTTTCATGGGGGGTTGAGAACCCATGGGATGGATGACATACCCCACAAGCTGGGTAGAGCACCTCGAATCTTTTTTGTTCAAAGGATAAAGGACGTTTCCTTTAGAAGAACTTTGAAAACATTTGAGAATGACATCATAGCCCTTTTCATCTGGACGTTGGCCTTTGGAAGCCTATAACGTCACTTTCTAATCCTTTGACGTCATTTGGAGGCTAGGGTTTGGTGGGATTGATGGTTCCAGAGGTGATGTTATGTAGTTTGAAGGAAGGAGATGCATGGCATGCCACTCTAGCAAATGAGAGCTTGAAACGTGGCCTTTGGAGGCCCAACGATATGCATTATGAGGCTCAATGTCTCACTTTTAGGCCCCACGTCGCCCTTCAGGGACGTGACATCACCCTTTTTAGGGTCTCACTTTATGTAATTTTCATATTTGCAAGTTGTAAAAGCAAATAAGGGGGTCAAACCTCTTTTAATTTGTTGTTGACAATTTTATGTGGACAAATTGGTTTATATGGCCTCATATAAATAGAGGACCATATCTTTTTCATTTTCATAACCCATCACTTTAGAATTAAATACTCTTGGACAAATATTTTAGCCTCCTTGGGCAAAATCACTATCTCTCTTTTTCATGTCTTAAATGGATGCACCACTTATTATTTGGAGCAATAAAGCTTAGCAACTTCTCTTGGTGGTGTTTCTTTGGCATTTTGTGGATGATATGTTGGTAGCAAGGGTATGTTGTATGCTATCTCTTGGATTGGTGAGTAATTTTCTGCAATTTATTGTCATTTTAGTTGTTCAAATTCAAGAAATATATGTGAAACCCTAGGAGGAGTAAAAGGGATTACACCCTCCACCAAGGTTTATTTTTCTTTGTCATTGAAAGGCTACACGACTTGCCTCAAGGAGTAATAAGGTTTACACCCTTGTTGCAAGGCTTATCTAGGGTTTGTTTTATCTAGGAACTAAGAGGGTTTAGATCCCCAGAGAAATAGTTAAAACCCTAGTTCATCTTGGATTTTAAGCAAGACGATTTCAAAGGATCATTGTTGGGTTTTATAAGGGTTTAACTCTCAACAAAGATCTCTTCTTCCTCTTCGTTTAACTAGTCTTCCAAGGAAGAGACTCCATTCACCCAATAATAAGGCACTAATCTTTGCATTGGAGATTGAATATTGTTGCATCGGTAAACGTGAATCTTGAGATATTAAATTGTTCAAGTTTGGACTTAAATTTTACATGCTTTAAGTTATCTTCTGCCCTAGGGGCATATTGATTTTCTAAGTGACTAAATTGCTGTAAAAACATAAAGCTATAGCCAACAGGTCTGCAACAAACTCACTCTTTCATACTCTTTTCCAACTTTTCTACCACTGAAATTTATTTGTAAGATGTGATATTTGATTTACTGTTTAAGAGCTATTGTTTGGGTGGCTTACTTGCGGATTTTAATGGATATAATTCATTGATGTAGAAAAATTTTGCTACAACCATAGGGTTGTTATAAAACTCCACTGATAACACTCTTTAACAACCCTCTTTTGCTATCAAAGTCTTGGTTTAAACATTGGATGATTATATACTAATTGCAAGCATTATTATCCAATATTATAGGTCAACTTTGATGATTCAATTTGTAGTTGTTATAATATATATATATATATATATATATATATATATATAATGCTACAATTTGGGACAATGAGGTTTCTTGTTGTTTCCCCACTTGTCTTGAGGCTTATATCATCATATTTGGTCTTGTTTTGGTTTGTCTAACACTTTTTTGCAGGTACACAACCTTGGCAACCATTTACCGACTCCAAAGAATCTCTCCTTATGCCTCAAGTTCATCTTTGACCTTGACCTGTAGGGTATACTTCTAGATCCTTGCTTATCCCTTTGCAACCCCCCTAGGGTCACTTGGGGGAAACCTCCCTTGTATTGGACTTGTCATTCACTAAAACGAGGGGGATATCTATTGAGGTGACAGTGATAGGTCTCCCCAGTTGTGTCACATATTGTTGCTTGGGTTGGGCTTTTCCCAAACTAAAAACTATGAGATAACATTTTTGGCGCCATTTTCAAGGAGGATTTTGAATCATTTATGATCCCATAACGACACTTAGCAAGTCTATCCCAAATCCATTGCCTATAACTTACCTGATGAATCCATTTGAGGGAAGTTCCATTTTCACTTTTGATGATCTTTTCATAAAGTTCATTTGGAGACTCCACAACCTAAGAACATCTCTTTCCCAAAGACACTTCCCCAATGGAGGTTCAAGTCTTCCAAGGTTTACTGAAGAAGACCTCCTCATAATTCACCCATTGTCAAAACCTTATTTCAAGGTAACCTTCTCGTCGCTCTAATGGCTCATTCTTCGATTGAAAACCTTTGTAAACCATTAAATATGGCCACCATCCCTGGGTATCTCAACAACATGCCCAAAGAGTCTCACAAGTGGTTGCCCAAGTTCACCGAAAATAATGTTGTTACACCTGAAGAGTATCTTGACTCTATTGGTGTGGACATGGAAGAAAATGGTATAAAACATGAAGATGTTGCAATGAAGCTATTAGCTATGTCTCTTGATGAAGATGCTAAGAAGTGGTTCAAAGGCTTGCTCGACAATCACTTGTATTCTTATGAAGCTTTCGTTAAGTTGTTCAAAGGTAGATGGACGACAAAGAAAGACATCTGAATATTATTGATGCAATTCAATCCAATAAAAAAGAAAGAAAATTAAACAGTGGAGGAGTTTGATGCTAGATTTGACAACTTACATATTCACATCCCAAAGGATTTATGCTTGCTGGAAGCAATCGTCCTCCTTCTCTTTTTGAATGCTTTCAAAGGACATTTTGGTTTTATTCCGAAGGAAAAGAAGCCTGGAAATTTGTCAAAGGCCAAAGAATATAGCACACAGGTTGAAGAACATCTTATTAGCTCAAAGATTAAGCCTCTTTAGTTCCCTTGTGCCAAAACATAACTGAAGAGGAAGAAGATTCCATTACCAGTTCGTGGGTCTATCCTCCAACCTTATTATGATGGAACCTGATCTCTGCGAGCCCTGGGCCCAAGGTAAGTAGGTAGGTCATTTTGCATTTTGCATTGAATTTGTATCATATCTTGCATAGTCATGTCATGGTAGAGTAGCTGCATTTGCATATTGTGTTTCCTGCATTTCTACATAGTAGTTATGATGCATTTGCTTGAAACATTGACGTGTTAGCTATAAGTTTTTGAAAAAATGCAATTTTTTATTTTTAAGGAATAGTTGTCAAAGTTGAAATTTTGAAGTTTTGATTATATGAATAAAGGGTGAACAAGCCACCCCTCAATGCTCTAATATCTTGCTTGAGTCTGTGTAGGCATAAGTCTTACCAGGAGATTATGAGGTTTTCATGTGGTCTATAGGGAGCACATGACCCCATGTAGGAGCCATATGCTACCCCCCAGGCTATGGGTAACTAAGGACATGAGTTCTCGAGGCCTGTAGGTAAAATACATGGAGTGCCTAGAGCCAGATGACCAGTTGAGCCCACATTCAATAAACATATCCCCTCCTCTCCACCACACATCACCATTCGTCATCAACAACATAGCAACGTCCACCACACTAGTTTGGTCTCCAGAGCACAACAGGTCTTGCTTCATGAGGTAACAAGTCTGGTCTCCTGGTAAGTGTCACTTTAATAATTGAATCATTTGAGCATGTTGCAAAGAGTCATTTCTTGATTATGAAAACGTTTTCTTGGAAATTATACCTTTTACCTTATTGCACCTTGGTGGTTGACATGGTTTCCTAGTAAGAAAGTCACCCTTGAGGAAAGGGTTTCTACTGGGGGGTCTCCTTGAAGGGTCTACTTTCCACACTTCCCTCTGTTTCCTCATCTTTTGGGTTGTTGGGCTCACCGACCCCAAGAAGGGTTTGTACCTCATTTCATGGGAAGAAGGGGATGAAGGCCTAGAGGTGTTGTAGCTAGAAAAAGTTAAAAGCCATAAATCATCCCTCTAGATGCTCACCCTAAGGTCCTGAGAGCAATGAAATGCTTCTCTGAACAAAAAAATCAAGGACCTTCAAAAAAGAAAACACATAATTAATGAATGTCTTGCTTGTTGGGGGAATGCATTTGCGATGCATTTTAATTTCCAGTGCATATGGAGCTCAATGTGTTTCGAACTTAAAGTGGCATTGCGATGCTCTTTACTTTCCATTGCACATAACACTCAATTTTTAGACCATGATGAATTAATGACAAATAAAAGTGCTTGGAAAAATGTTGCATTGCAAACAAGGGATGCAACACACCCTCCACAAAGGCACCCATAAATGAGACAATATGAGCCCTTGATATGTCAAGAACGTCATGCCCAAAAGTGATACCCCCATCGACCTCATACTCATTACATGACTTAGAGAGGATCTTCTTGTGAAACACTCCTTGTCCTGGGGATTGGCTTACCCAATAGGGCACCATGACAACCTTCCCATACTTAAATTTGGTAAATTTTATAAGGTCTTTGAGGATTTGTTTAGTTTGAAAAGGGGGGATTTAATGCACATGTTTGGATGGTTCTTTTATTAAATGTGGCTTACTTGGCATGATACATGTGACTTGTGGACCCTTGGAGGGCGTACTTGTTTGTATTTGCAGGACCTTACCAGGTGAAACCTATCCATGGAGGAATTATGCCATTTTGACTTTCATGGGGGGTTGAGAACCCATGGGATGGATGCCATACCCCACAAGCTAGGTAGAGCACCTCAAGGCTTTTTTGTTCAAAGGATAGAGGACGTTGCCTTTAGAGGAACTTTGAAAACATTTGAGAATGACATCATAGCCCTTTTCATCTGGACGTTGGCCTTTGGAAGCCTATAACGTCACTTTCTAAGCCTTTGACGTCATTTGGAGGCTAGGGTTTGGTGGGATTGATGGTTCCAGAGGTGATGTTATGTGGTTTGAAGGAAGGAGATGCATGGCATGACACTCTAGCAAATGAGAGCTTGAAACGTGGCCTTTGGAGGCCCAACGATATGCATTTTGAGGCTCAATGTCTCACTTTTAGGCCCCCCGTCACCCTTAAGGGGCGTGACATCACCCTTTTTAGGGTTTCACTTTATGTAATTTTCATATTTGCAAGTTGTAAAAGCAAATAAGGGGGTCGAACCTCTTTTAATTTGTTGTTGACAATTTTATGTGGACAAATTGGTTTATATGGCCTCATATAAATAGAGGACCATCTCTTTTTCATTTTCATAACCCATCACTTTAGAATTAAATACTCTTGGACAAATATTTTGGCCTCCTTGGGCAAAATCACTATCTCTCTTTTCATGTCTTAAATGGATGCACCACTTATTATTTGGAGCAATAAAGCCTAACAACTTCTCTTGGTGGTGTTTCTTTGGCATTTTGTGGATGATATGTTGGTAGCAAGGGTATGTTGTATGCTATCTCTTGGATTGGTGAGCAATTTTCTGCAATTTATTGTCATTTTAGTTGTTCAAATTCAAGAAATATATGTGAAACCCTAGGAGGAGTAAAAGGGATTACACCCTCCACCAAGGTTTAATTTTATTTGTCATTGAAAGACTACATGAATTGCCTCAAGGAGTAATAAGGTTTACACCCTTGTTGCAAGGCTTGTCTAGGGTTTGTTTTATCTAGGAACTAAGAGGGTTTAGATCCCTAGAGAAATAGTTAAAACCCTAGTTCTTCTTGGATTTTAAGCAAGACGATTTCAAAGGATCATTGTTGGGTTTTATAAGGGTTTAACTCTCAACAATGATCTCTTCTTCCTATTCGTTTAACTAGTCTTCCAAGGAAGAGACTCCATTCACCCAATAATAAGGCACTAATCTTTGCATTGGAGATTGAATATTGTTGCATGGGTAAACATGAATCTTGAGATATTAAATTGTTCAAGTTTGGACTTAAATTTTACATGATTTAAGTTATCTTGTGCCCTGGGGGCATATTGATTTTCTAAGTGACTTAGTTTTTGTAAAAATATTAAGCTATAGCCAATAGGTTTGCAACAAACTCACTCTTTCATACTCTTTTCCAACTTTTATACCACTGAAATTTATTTGTAAGATGTGATATTTGATTTATTGTATAAGAGCTATTGTTTTGGTGGCTTACTTGTGGATTTTAATGGATATAATTCGTTGATGTAGCAAAATTTTGCTGCAGCCATAGGGCTGTTACAAAACTCTGCTGATAACACTCTTTAACAACCCTCTTTTGCTATCAAAGTCTTGGTTTAAACATTGGATGATTATCTACTAATTGCAAGCATTATTATCCAATGTTATGTGTCAACTTTGATGATTTAATTTGCAGCTGTTATATATGTATATATATATAACAGCTGCAAATTAAATCATCAAAGTTGACACACACACACACACACACACACACACACATATTTCCATAATGCTACAATTTGGGACAACAAGGTTTCTTGTTGTTTCCTCACTTGTCTTGAGGCTTATATCATCATATTTGGTCTTGTTTTGGTTTGTCTAACACTTTTTTCCAGGTACACAACCTTGGCAACCATTTACCGACTCCAAAGAATCTCTCCTTACGCCTCAAGTTCATCTTTGACCCTGACCTGTAGGGTATACTTCTAGATCCTTGCTTATCCCTTTGCAATCCCCTTAAAGTCACTCAGGAAACCTCCCTTGTATTGGACTTGCCATTCACTAAAATGAGGGGGATATCTATTGAGGTGACAGTGATAGGTCTCCCCAGTTGTGTCACATATTATTGCTTGGGTTGGGCTTTTCCCAAACTACAAACTATGCGATAACATTTTTGGCTCCATTTTCAATGAGGATTTTGAATCATTTCTGATCCCATAACGACACTTAGCAAGTCTATCCCAAAGCCTTTGCCTATAACTTACCTGATGACTCCATTTGAGGGAAGTTCCATTTTCACTTTTGATGATCTTTTCATAAAGTTCATTTGGCGACTCCACAACCTAAGAATCTATCTTTCCCAAAGACACTTCCCCAATGGAGATTCAAGTCTTCCAAGGTTTACTGAAGAAGACCTCCTCATAATTCACCCATTGTCAAAACCTTATTTCAGGGTAACCTTCTCATCGCTCTAATGGCTCATTCTTGGATTGAAAACCTTTGTAAGCCATTAAATATGGTCACCATCCCTGGGTATCCCAATAACATGCCCAAAGAGTCTCACAAGTGGTTGCCCAAGTTCACAAAAAATAATGTTGTTACACCTGAAGAGTATCTTGACTCTATTGGTGTGGACATGGAAGAAAATGGTATAAAACATGAAGATGTTGCAATGAAGCTATTAGTTATGTCTCTTGATGAAGATGCTAAGAAGTGGTTCAAAGGCTTGCTCGAAAATCACTTGTATTCTTATGAAGCTTTCGCTAAGTTGTTCAAAGGTAGATGGATGACAAAGAAAGACATCCGAATATTATTGATGTAATTCAATCAAATAAAAAAGAAAGAAAATTAAACAATGAAGGAGTTTGATGCTAGATTTGACAACTTACATAGTCACATCCCGAAGAATTTATGCTTGCTGGAAGCGATCATCCACCTTTATTTGAATTCTTTCAAAGGACATTTGGGTTTTATTCCGAAGGAAAAGAAGACTGAAAATTTGTCAAAGGCCTAATAATATAGCACACAGGTTGAAGAACATCTTATCAGCTCAAAGATTGAGCCTTTTCAGTTCCCTTGTGCCAAAACATAACTGAAGAGGAAGAAGATGCCATTACAAGTTGGTGGGTCTATCCTCCGACCCTATTATGACATAACCTGATCTCTGCGAGCCCCGTGCCCCAGGTAAGTAAGTAGGTCATTTTGCATTTTGCATTGAATTTGTATCATATCTTGCATATTCATGTCATGGTAGAGTAGCTGCATTTGCATATTGTGTTTCCTGCATTTGTGCATAGTAGTTATGATGCATTTGCTTGAAACATTGACATGTTAGCTAGAAGTTTTTGAAAAAATGCAAATTTTTATTTGTAAGGAGTAGTTGTCAAAGTTGAAATTTTGAAGTTTTGATTATATGAATAAAGGGTGAACAAGCCACCCCTCGATGCTCTAATATCTTGCTTGAGTATGTGTAGGCACAAGTCTTACTAGGAGATTACGAGGTTTTCATGTGGTCTATAGGGAGCACATGACCCCATGTAGGAGCCATATGTTGTCCCCCAGGCTATGGGTAAATAAGGAGATGAGTTCTCGAGGCTTGTAGGTAAAATACATGGAGTGTCGAGAGCCAGATGACCAGTTGAGCCCACATTGAGTAAACATATCCCCTCCTCTCCACCACACATCACCATTCGTCATCAACAACATAACAACGTCCACCACACCAGTTTGGTCTCCATAGCACAACATGTCTTGATTCATGAGGTAACAAGTCTGGTCTCCTGGTAAGTGTCACTTTAATAATTGAATCATTTGAGCATGTTGCAAAGAGTCATTTCTTGATTATGAAAACATTTTCTTGGAAATTATACCTTTTACCTTATTTCACCTTGGTGGTTGACATGGTTTCCTAGTAAGCGAGTCACCCTCGAGGAAAGGGTTACTACTGGGGGGTCTCCTTGAAGGGTCTACTTTCCACACTTCCCTCTGTTTCCTCATCTTTTGGGTTGTTGGGCTCACTGACCCCAAGAAGGGATTGTACCTCATTTCATGGGAAGAAGGGGATGAAGGCCTAGAGGTGTTGTAGATGGAAAAATTTAAAAGCCATAAATTATCCCTCTAGATGCTCACCCTAAGGTCTTGAGAGCAAAGAAATGCTTCTCTGGAAAAAAAAATGAAGGACCTTCAAAAAAGAAAACACATAATTAATGAATGTCTTGCTTGTTGGGGGAATGCATTTGCGATGCATTTTAATTTCTAGTGCATATGGAGCTCAATGTGTTGCTAACTTAAAGTGGCATTGCGATGCTCTTTACTTTCCATTGCACATATCACTTAATTTTCAGACCTTTATAAAATAATGCCAAATAAAAGGGCTTGGAAAATTTTTGCATTGCAAACAAGGGATGCAACACAGCCTCCACAAAGGCACCCATAAATGAGCGAATATGAGCCCTTGATATGTCAATAACCCCATGCCCATAAGTCATACCCCCATCCACCTCATACTCATTACATGACTTAGAAAGGGTCTTCTTGGGAAACACTCCTTGACTTGGGGATACACCTACCCAACAGGGCACCATGACAACCCTCCCATACTTAAATTTGGCAAATTTTATAAGGTATTTGAGCAGTTATTTAGTTTGAAAAGGGGGGATTTAATGCACATGTTTGGGAGGTTCTTTTATTACATGTGGCTTACTTGGCATGATATACATGACTTGTGGACCCTTGGAGGGAATACTTGTTTATCTTTGTAGGACCTTTCAAGGTGAAAGCTATCCATGGAGGAATTATGCCATTTTGACCTTCATGGGGGGTTGTGAAACCCTAGGGTGGAAGCCTTACCCCACAGGTTGGGCATAACACCCCAAAGTATTTTTGTGCAAAGGATAGAGGACGTTGCCTTTGGAGGCACTTTAAAAACATTCGAGTTTGACATCATAGGGTTTTACACCTGGACGTTGGCCTTTGTAGGCCTAGAATGTCAATTTCCAATCCTTTAACGTCATTTGAAGGCTAGGGTTTGGTGGGCTTGATGGTTCCAGAGGTGATGTGATGTGGTTTGAAGGAAGGAGATGCATGGCATGACACTCTAGCACATGAGATCTTGACACATGGCCTTTGGTGGCCCAATGATATGCATTTTGAGGCTCAACGTATCATTTCTAGGCCCCACATCACCCTTTTGGGGCATGATGTCACCCTTTTTAGGGTTTTACTTTATGTAATTTTCATATTTGCAAGTTGTAAAAGCAATTAAGGGGGTCAAACCTCTTTTAATTTGTTGTTGACAATTTTATGTGGACAAATTGGTTAAGATGGCCTCATATAAATAGAGGACCATCTCTTTTTCATTTTCATAACTCATCACTTGAGAATCACATACGCTTGGACTGAAATTTCGACCTCCTTGGGCAAAATCGCTATCTCTCGTTTTCATGTCATTATGGATGCAACACTTTTCATTTGGAGCAATAAAGGCTAGGGACTTCTCTTGGTGGTGTTTCTTTGGCATTTTGTCGATGATATCTTGGTAGTAAGGGTATGTTGCATGCTATCTCTTGGATTGGTGAGTAATTTTTTGCAATTTATTGTCATTTTACTTGTTCAAATTCAAGAAATATATCTAAAACCCTAGGAGGAGTAAAAGGGATTACACCCTCCACCAAGGTTTAATTTCCGTTGTCATTGAAGAGACTCCATTCACCCAATAATAAGGCACCAATATTTGTATTGGAGATTGAATATTGTTGCATCGGTAAACATGAATTTTGAGATATTGAATTGTTCAAGTTTGGACATAAATTTTACATGCTTTAAGCTATCTTGTGCCCTAGGGGTGTATTGATTTGCTAAGTGATAGAGTTTCTCTAACAAGCATTAAGCTACAGCCAATAGTGTTGCAAGAAACTCACTCTTTCATACTCTTTTCCAACTTTTCTACCACTAAAATTTACTTGTAAGCTGTGATATTTGATCTATTGTTTAAGAGTTATTGTTTGGGTGGCTTACTTATTTATTTTACTGGATAGAATTTGTAGTTGTAGAAAAAGTTTGCTACAACCATAGGGATATTACAAAAGTCTGTTGATAACACTCTTTAGCAACCCTCTTTTGTTATCAAAGTCTTGGTTTAAACATTGGATGATTATCTACTAATTGCAAGCATCATTATCCAATATTATATGTTGACTTTGATGATTTAATTTGCATTTGTTATAACTTCTTCATTGCTTATATATATATATATATATATATATATATATATATATATATATATATCCATACTTTTGCATTTTTGGGATAATAAGGTTTCTTGTTGATTCCCCACTTGTATTGAGGCTTATATCATCATATTCAGTCTTGTTTTGGTTTGTCTAACATTGTTTTGTAGGTACACAACCTTGGAAACCATTTACCAACTCCAAAGACTCTCTCCTCAAGCCTCAAGTTCATCTTTGACCTTGACCTGTAGGGGTGTTCTTCTAGCTCCTTGTTTATCCCTATGCAATCCCCCTAAGGTCACTTAGGAAGCCTCACTTGAGTTGGACTTGTCCTTCACTAAACCGAGGGGGATGTCTATTGAGGTGACAATGACATGTCTCCCCAGTTGTGTCACACATTTTTTACTTGGGTTGGGCTTTGCCCAAACTACAAACTATGCGATAACAATTACTGTTTAATTTAAGTTAATTTTTCTATTTTGATTGTTATTCATTATTTTTATGTGTATGAACATGATTGCAAAATGATGAGTATGATTAGTTAAAGACATGATCTTTATCTTATTTTAATCATTGTTTCTTTGCTCTTTTGTAAATGTTATGAATGTTTTAAAGGAATTGTTTATATGTGGACATACTTAATGATGTTTTGTGGTATATTTAGTATTTGATACCACGTGCATATAAATTGAGTGATCCATATGAAACATTTTGCTTAAAGTATGTTCATGATTTAATTTATCTTATTCTTTTTTGTTGTAAGATTACTTCTCTCAAAGGGAAAGCATTTCCTGAAGAGTGTAAGTAATAGTGATTTTCTTTGTCACGCCTAATGGGATTTAAAGTGAAAGTTCTTGTTTTATTCATTATAATTTCTGTTCAAAATTAGATAAAGTTGTCTATCACTAGTTGATTTGTTACGTGGGTCGTTTCTTTTATTTCAAAGTAATTATTAATTTATGTGAAGATGCCTTTCCATTTGATTTTTTCTTTGGGATGAGGGATACCTCCCATGGCTATTGAATTCTTTTGGTTTAGCCTAAAGCTGGAAGGTATAAAACCTTCATAAGGTGCCTTTGCATTGTTCTCTCACCAAGAACAACATCTCATTGTTCATACATATGGTGTTCCTTGATTTGTTATGTGGGTCGTTTCTTTTATTTCATTGTAATTATTAATTTGTGTGAAGATGCCTTTACATTTGATTCTTTCTTTAGAATGAGGGATATATCCTATGTCTACTTAATTCTTTTAGTTTAGCCTAAAGCTGGAAGGTATAAAAACCTTCATAAGGTGCCTTGGCATTGTTCCCTCGCTAGGAACAACATCGCATTGTTCATACATATGTTATTCCTCAATTTTTTCTTGGCGAAGGAACAATGCCAAGGCACTCTATGAAGGTTTTTATACATTCCCACTTTAGGCTAAACTAAAAGAATTTAGTAGCCAGAGGAGGTATCCCTAATTCTAAAGAAAGAATCAAATGAAAAGGCATATTCACACAAATTAATAATTACTTTTAAATAAAAGAAGCTACCCATGTAACAGATCAATTAATGATAGACAACTTTATCTAATTCTAAACATACATTATAATGAATAAAACACAAATTTTCGCTTTATCATTGCTTCAATAGTCCCCAATGATGGGTGGAGTGTCCACTCGAAACATTGGACATTTCATAAACTCCATACGCAGTCTACTTCCAAAAATCTAAATCAACATTATGAGGAACTGTGAAAACCTGCACACTATGATAAGAATTTTCACTTTAAATCCCATTCGTTGTGACAAAGCTAAGCTCTATTACTTACAATCTTCAGGGAATATATTTCCACATATAAACGATTCCTTTAAAAATTCATAGCATTATCAATGGTAATGTATATTGACCAAAAATATTACAAACTCGCAAAGAAACAATAATTATAATAATATAGAGATCATGCCTATAACTATTCATTCTCACCATTCTACAATCATGTTCATACACATAAAAAAGATGAATAATAATCAAAATAGAAAAATTACTTAAAATTAAGTAGTAAGAACAGACTATTCAGAATCAATGATGAATCTTTCAAAAGCTTCTCAATGTTTAGTGTTGTCAAAAGCAATTTCAAAGTAAATTTAACATTCTTGTCAGAGTGAGTTCCTCTTAAAGCAGTGTATGATTTTCATATAGAAAATATTGACTCTTTAACATTATGAGTGATCCAGAAAGGATCTAGAGAAGGCTAAGAACAACTCAGAACTTGCAGAGGCAACTCATGATGCTCATAATGGCTTGAGCAGACAAAGAAAGGGAAAAAATTCAAAGTTCCCAAAACTCAGTTAAAATGGCATGGTCGCAAAGAGCGTGTCGTAAGCTTTCTAACAACGCAAACGGCTTGTCAAATGAAGTTATGGATCGAAATATATTTGCGGTCAAAGTTTTGGTCAACCTAGCCTAGTCAGCAAGGATGAGTCAACATCCGTACTACTGAAGTCAATATCAGTATGGATGATGTCATCGTCTGTACAGTATAAGTGGAAAACAAAGAGGGTGACACATGTCATGATGACGTCAACATGCCATGTGGCAGCACCAGAAGCTACCACGTGTCACCCGCCAATAGGCTTTTCAGGGCTCCATGTCGACTGGTAGAAAAGTGCCATGTGGCACCCCCAGGTGATGCCATAGGGCACAACTTAGAATGTGCCACGTGTCCTGTACAGGGGTGACGTTGAGGTGACATCAATAGCCAGGTGGGTCAATAAGTGGATGCCACGTGGCCCAATCAGAGGGCGCCACATGGCACCCCTGAAATGCCCAAGGAGGGCCCGTGACCGAAATAAATAAATAAATAAATAAATAAATAAATAAATATATATATATATATATATATATTTGATAGGACCCCGCCATATATGGTATCTCTGCCAGTTTAGCAACTACCCCGCTAGATTTAGCAAAGCACGCCCATATGGTTGTAACTGTGTATTAAAAGGGGAGTCTGCAGGATTTGATCCCGAGACCTACTCCTAACCACCAACTTAATATAGCATCCACTAACCGGCTCGCCAAACCACCTCATCAATGCATAACCGCCCAGTTTTTGTATAAAAAGGGGCTTTTCGCTAGTGTACGAGGGCAGAGAGGAGAGACCAAGGCGTAACCGTACGAACTGGGCATGTTTTTCAAGATTTTTCTAGTCATTCATTTGCAGAGGCAGGCACAAAAACTGAGGTAGGGGTGTCTCTTGGGCCTAAAAGTGACAGACTCGGATCGAGGCGTGGAGACGGTTATTTTTAGGTAATTTGACGCCACGAATGCAATGGTGATGTTAGTTTTCTGATTTGAGCAAATATTATGTAGCTTAACTCCAGAATGAGGTATACTTATGTATTTTGCCCAATTCTTTTCTGGAGTTAATAAAAAGACTTACCCATTTGAGAGCAGGACCCGAAGACGTAGTCCACCAGGGATGAACTCCATTATCAAGTTTTTTTGTTCATATTTCATGCTTATGTCTCTTTCCTTTTGAGATTTTCCTTCTTTATGGTGTACTTTAGTTTATGCTCATTTAATACAATTCTTTAATAAGTCACCTGATGAAAAGATCCTGGATCATGTTGGTATCATAGCAGTCATCTTTGACTTGAATTGTTGAGTATGAATGCTTACTAGGGCCAAGCATAAGCAGGGTGAAGGAACTCTTAAGACTTTTGATCCCAAATTTGGTTGTGCATCCCGAAGGAAGAAGATGGCAGAAGAGGACAAGCGTGATGAACAAGAGAAAAACTTTCACATGGTCTTTTATCACATGTCAAAAATGGTCGAACGAATGTATGGAGATTACGAGAAGAGGATGAAGAAGAAAGGGAAGAAAAAGGAAGCACCACCCAATGATGATGCTTCGGTAAACCAAGGGGCTGGAGGAGATTCTCTTGAGCCTCCATCTTCGCCTTTAAGTTCTAGTTCTTCTTCCTCTGAGCCTTCTCATCATTCTCATCATTCTATCCATAAAGCCTCTTTTAAGAAACCATTATTAAAGTTCGATGTAAAGTTTTCTTTACCTATGTGTAATGGAGATTCTAATCCCTAAAAGCTAGACAATTGGATCCAACAGGTTGAAGTATATTGTCGTGTTCAACATATTGATGAAGAGGAAGTTAAAGTGAAACTGGCTTCTCTTCGGTTGGAAGGCACCACTTTCGTATGGTGGGAGAGAAAGCTTCAGGACACGAGTAAGTGTGGTAATATTCTTTTCTCATGGTCGAAATTTAAATAAGAGATAAGGAAGCAGTTCTATCCATTAGGGTATTTATATAAAGCGATGATGGAATGGAAAACTTTGAGGCAAGGTAAAGGTCAGACTGTACAAAGTTTCACAGAAGAATTTAGGAATAAAGCTCTTTCATTGAAAATTCCTTTGGATTCTTATGAAACTTTAATGAAGTATATTGGCGCACTTCACAGTTATAGTCGTCATAATTTTCTCTTGTTTAACCCCACTAGTCTTGACGAAGTTTGTGTGCAAGCCACTCACCTTTAGAATAGGGGGGAACATGTTCAAGAAGATCCCATGAAGAAACCTTCCAATTTCCCAAAAAAGACTTTCAAGAAGTTCAAAAGGAAGGACAAGAAGACCACTACAGTGACGAGAGAAGGAGGAAAACCATCTTGCACTCATTGCAAGATTTTTTACCGGAAACCCTCAACCGGGAAAACCTTTCGTATTTTCATTATATCGAATTTCACCATTCGCCATACAATATATACAATGTTTTTAGGTATTCCGTAGATACCAAAACTCTAATCCCTTAATCCGGGATTAATTTACAAATCAGCTAAAAATAGCAAAAACCACCGAAAAAAATTTTTTCGGGGCGTTGCCCCGAACGCTGCGCGTAACCAGGGGGGAGCATACCGGCCCCCCCCCTGGGACCCCCCTAGGAAGCGCAGTTGTCGTTTCTGACGCACCCACACACACACA
>ML824648.1:176092-193611 GCA_009831015.1 Picea engelmannii | reverse complement strand
ATAACTTCTTCATTGCTTATATATATATATATATATATATATATATATATATATATATATATATCCATACTTTTGCATTTTTGGGATAATAAGGTTTCTTGTTGATTCCCCACTTGTATTGAGGCTTATATCATCATATTCAGTCTTGTTTTGGTTTGTCTAACATTGTTTTGTAGGTACACAACCTTGGAAACCATTTACCAACTCCAAAGACTCTCTCCTCAAGCCTCAAGTTCATCTTTGACCTTGACCTGTAGGGGTGTTCTTCTAGCTCCTTGTTTATCCCTATGCAATCCCCCTAAGGTCACTTAGGAAGCCTCACTTGAGTTGGACTTGTCCTTCACTAAACCGAGGGGGATGTCTATTGAGGTGACAATGACATGTCTCCCCAGTTGTGTCACACATTTTTTACTTGGGTTGGGCTTTGCCCAAACTACAAACTATGCGATAACAATTACTGTTTAATTTAAGTTAATTTTTCTATTTTGATTGTTATTCATTATTTTTATGTGTATGAACATGATTGCAAAATGATGAGTATGATTAGTTAAAGACATGATCTTTATCTTATTTTAATCATTGTTTCTTTGCTCTTTTGTAAATGTTATGAATGTTTTAAAGGAATTGTTTATATGTGGACATACTTAATGATGTTTTGTGGTATATTTAGTATTTGATACCACGTGCATATAAATTGAGTGATCCATATGAAACATTTTGCTTAAAGTATGTTCATGATTTAATTTATCTTATTCTTTTTTGTTGTAAGATTACTTCTCTCAAAGGGAAAGCATTTCCTGAAGAGTGTAAGTAATAGTGATTTTCTTTGTCACGCCTAATGGGATTTAAAGTGAAAGTTCTTGTTTTATTCATTATAATTTCTGTTCAAAATTAGATAAAGTTGTCTATCACTAGTTGATTTGTTACGTGGGTCGTTTCTTTTATTTCAAAGTAATTATTAATTTATGTGAAGATGCCTTTCCATTTGATTTTTTCTTTGGGATGAGGGATACCTCCCATGGCTATTGAATTCTTTTGGTTTAGCCTAAAGCTGGAAGGTATAAAACCTTCATAAGGTGCCTTTGCATTGTTCTCTCACCAAGAACAACATCTCATTGTTCATACATATGGTGTTCCTTGATTTGTTATGTGGGTCGTTTCTTTTATTTCATTGTAATTATTAATTTGTGTGAAGATGCCTTTACATTTGATTCTTTCTTTAGAATGAGGGATATATCCTATGTCTACTTAATTCTTTTAGTTTAGCCTAAAGCTGGAAGGTATAAAAACCTTCATAAGGTGCCTTGGCATTGTTCCCTCGCTAGGAACAACATCGCATTGTTCATACATATGTTATTCCTCAATTTTTTCTTGGCGAAGGAACAATGCCAAGGCACTCTATGAAGGTTTTTATACATTCCCACTTTAGGCTAAACTAAAAGAATTTAGTAGCCAGAGGAGGTATCCCTAATTCTAAAGAAAGAATCAAATGAAAAGGCATATTCACACAAATTAATAATTACTTTTAAATAAAAGAAGCTACCCATGTAACAGATCAATTAATGATAGACAACTTTATCTAATTCTAAACATACATTATAATGAATAAAACACAAATTTTCGCTTTATCATTGCTTCAATAGTCCCCAATGATGGGTGGAGTGTCCACTCGAAACATTGGACATTTCATAAACTCCATACGCAGTCTACTTCCAAAAATCTAAATCAACATTATGAGGAACTGTGAAAACCTGCACACTATGATAAGAATTTTCACTTTAAATCCCATTCGTTGTGACAAAGCTAAGCTCTATTACTTACAATCTTCAGGGAATATATTTCCACATATAAACGATTCCTTTAAAAATTCATAGCATTATCAATGGTAATGTATATTGACCAAAAATATTACAAACTCGCAAAGAAACAATAATTATAATAATATAGAGATCATGCCTATAACTATTCATTCTCACCATTCTACAATCATGTTCATACACATAAAAAAGATGAATAATAATCAAAATAGAAAAATTACTTAAAATTAAGTAGTAAGAACAGACTATTCAGAATCAATGATGAATCTTTCAAAAGCTTCTCAATGTTTAGTGTTGTCAAAAGCAATTTCAAAGTAAATTTAACATTCTTGTCAGAGTGAGTTCCTCTTAAAGCAGTGTATGATTTTCATATAGAAAATATTGACTCTTTAACATTATGAGTGATCCAGAAAGGATCTAGAGAAGGCTAAGAACAACTCAGAACTTGCAGAGGCAACTCATGATGCTCATAATGGCTTGAGCAGACAAAGAAAGGGAAAAAATTCAAAGTTCCCAAAACTCAGTTAAAATGGCATGGTCGCAAAGAGCGTGTCGTAAGCTTTCTAACAACGCAAACGGCTTGTCAAATGAAGTTATGGATCGAAATATATTTGCGGTCAAAGTTTTGGTCAACCTAGCCTAGTCAGCAAGGATGAGTCAACATCCGTACTACTGAAGTCAATATCAGTATGGATGATGTCATCGTCTGTACAGTATAAGTGGAAAACAAAGAGGGTGACACATGTCATGATGACGTCAACATGCCATGTGGCAGCACCAGAAGCTACCACGTGTCACCCGCCAATAGGCTTTTCAGGGCTCCATGTCGACTGGTAGAAAAGTGCCATGTGGCACCCCCAGGTGATGCCATAGGGCACAACTTAGAATGTGCCACGTGTCCTGTACAGGGGTGACGTTGAGGTGACATCAATAGCCAGGTGGGTCAATAAGTGGATGCCACGTGGCCCAATCAGAGGGCGCCACATGGCACCCCTGAAATGCCCAAGGAGGGCCCGTGACCGAAATAAATAAATAAATAAATAAATAAATAAATAAATATATATATATATATATATATATTTGATAGGACCCCGCCATATATGGTATCTCTGCCAGTTTAGCAACTACCCCGCTAGATTTAGCAAAGCACGCCCATATGGTTGTAACTGTGTATTAAAAGGGGAGTCTGCAGGATTTGATCCCGAGACCTACTCCTAACCACCAACTTAATATAGCATCCACTAACCGGCTCGCCAAACCACCTCATCAATGCATAACCGCCCAGTTTTTGTATAAAAAGGGGCTTTTCGCTAGTGTACGAGGGCAGAGAGGAGAGACCAAGGCGTAACCGTACGAACTGGGCATGTTTTTCAAGATTTTTCTAGTCATTCATTTGCAGAGGCAGGCACAAAAACTGAGGTAGGGGTGTCTCTTGGGCCTAAAAGTGACAGACTCGGATCGAGGCGTGGAGACGGTTATTTTTAGGTAATTTGACGCCACGAATGCAATGGTGATGTTAGTTTTCTGATTTGAGCAAATATTATGTAGCTTAACTCCAGAATGAGGTATACTTATGTATTTTGCCCAATTCTTTTCTGGAGTTAATAAAAAGACTTACCCATTTGAGAGCAGGACCCGAAGACGTAGTCCACCAGGGATGAACTCCATTATCAAGTTTTTTTGTTCATATTTCATGCTTATGTCTCTTTCCTTTTGAGATTTTCCTTCTTTATGGTGTACTTTAGTTTATGCTCATTTAATACAATTCTTTAATAAGTCACCTGATGAAAAGATCCTGGATCATGTTGGTATCATAGCAGTCATCTTTGACTTGAATTGTTGAGTATGAATGCTTACTAGGGCCAAGCATAAGCAGGGTGAAGGAACTCTTAAGACTTTTGATCCCAAATTTGGTTGTGCATCCCGAAGGAAGAAGATGGCAGAAGAGGACAAGCGTGATGAACAAGAGAAAAACTTTCACATGGTCTTTTATCACATGTCAAAAATGGTCGAACGAATGTATGGAGATTACGAGAAGAGGATGAAGAAGAAAGGGAAGAAAAAGGAAGCACCACCCAATGATGATGCTTCGGTAAACCAAGGGGCTGGAGGAGATTCTCTTGAGCCTCCATCTTTGCCTTTAAGTTCTAGTTCTTCTTCCTCTGAGCCTTCTCATCATTCTCATCATTCTATCCATAAAGCCTCTTTTAAGAAACCATTATTAAAGTTCGATGTAAAGTTTGCTTTACCTATGTGTAATGGAGATGCTAATCCCTAAAAGCTAGACAATTGGATCCAACGGGTTGAAGTATATTGTCGTGTTCAACATATTGATGAAGAGGAAGTTAAAGTGAAACTGGCTTCTCTTCGGTTGGAAGGCACCACTTTCGTATGGTGGGAGAGAAAGCTTCAGGACACGAGTAAGTGTGGTAATATTCTTTCCTCATGGTCGAAATTTAAATAAGAGATAAGGAATCAGTTCTATCCATTAGGGTATTTATATAAAGCGATGATGGAATGGAAAACTTTGAGGCAAGGTAAAGGTCAGACTGTACAAAGTTTCACAGAAGAATTTAGGAATAAAGCTCTTTCCTTGAAAATTCCTTTGGATTCTTATGAAACTTTAATGAAGTATATTGGCGCACTTCACAGTTATAGTCGTCATAATTTTCTCTTGTTTAACCCCACTAGTCTTGACGAAGTTTGTGTGCAAGCCACTCACCTTGAGAACAGAGAGGAACATGTTCAAGAAGATCCCACGAAGAAACCTTCCAATTTCCCAAAAAATACTTTCAAGAAGTTCAAAAGGAAGGACAAGAAGACCGCTACAGTGACGAGAGAAGGAGGAAAACCATCTTGCACTCATTGCAAGAAGAGTGGTCACGATGAAGAACATTGTTGGAAATTACATCCAGAAAAGAAACCGAAACAGTTCGGTGGAAAAGGGAAGACAAAGACCATTTCTACAGTGCAACAAGATCTTGGTTCTGATTCAGGAGATGAAGGAAAGATCACATCGGTTGGAGTACAAGGTAAATATTCTCTTCATGCTAGTTCAAGTTCCAATGATGGATCTCATGTTGATGAATGAAAGAGGAATGATTTATTTCATATACGAGTTGTATCTAAACATACTAAGATAGATACATTATTTGATCCAGGTTCCAAAGTAAACTTAATATCCGAAGCACTTGTCAAGAACATGGGTCTTGTAATGAAACCACATCCGAAGCCTTATCCTCTTGGTTGGGAATTTGATAAAGCAAAACTTAATGTCACCAAACAATGTAGGATCAGATTTACTATTGCTTCAAAGTTGATTGATGAAGTGGATTTGGATGTTGTACCACTTGATATATGTGGCATAGTGTTGGGGAGTCCTTATCTTTATGATAGAAACACAATCTTCTTTCGTCATGAGAACAAATACCACCTTACTAAAGGGGGAGTAGAATATATTGTTAGATCTCACAACATGGGGGTAAATACAACACTTGTTAGTGCAGGACAAATGAAAAGACTCATAACCACTAATAAGAGATATGTACTCATGGTCATCAAAGAGAAAGATGTCGGGACATCCGACGCTTTCCCAGGGTGTGATGCATCTCATAAAAAATAATTAATTGGTATTGTTTCTAAGTATGATGATATTTGTCAGGAATTGGATGGATTACCGCCTAAGAGGGACATCCAACATGAGATACATCTTCAGCAGGATTCTCCTCTTCCTAATGTGGGCATGTACATGATGTCAGTTGTGGAGATGACAAAGATCAAGAAGTAGGTACATGGCTTATTGGATCAAGGGGTCATTAGGCCCAATTCATCTCCTTGTGGTTCTTCCATCGCGATGGTTCCAAAGAAGGATGACACATGGCGAATGTGTTTCAATTACCGGGCTTTAAATAAAATCACGGTGAAAAATCGATACCCTCTTCCTTGCATAGATGATTTACTTTATCATTTGAAGAATGTTGTTATTTCACTAAGTTGGATTTGCGTAGTGGATATCATCAAATCAGGGTTGCAAAATAGGATGCATGGAAGACTTCCTATAAAACCAAACAGGGATTGTTTGAGTGGTTCGTTATGCCGTTTGAGCTTTGTAATGCTCCGAAAAATTTCATGGATGTGATGAATGAGGTATTCAGGCCTTTCTTAGATGACTTTGTGATTGTGTATTTAGATGACATTCTTGTTTTTAGTGGGACTTGGGATGAACATGTGAGGAATTTAAAACAAGTATTGGATACTTTGCAAAGGGAAAAGTTGTATGTGAAAATGTCTAAATGTGAATTTGGCAAGACTGCACTTGTATACTTAGGTCATATTGTGGGAGGAGGACATTGAATATTGATCCTTCCAAAATTGAAGTAATTGTAAAATGGCACGAGCCAAAGAGTGTAACCGAAGTCCAAAGCTTCTTAGGTGTAGTCCAATATTGGAGGAGATTCATTCCCAACTTCTCCTTTATATCAACTCCTTTGCATGCCTTAACTAGTGTGAAGAACACTTTTCAGTGGGAAGGAAAGCAACAAAAAGCTTTCAACACTTTGAAGGAGAAGATCAGTACCGCACCAGTATTAGCACTGCCCAATCTTCAACAACCTTTCAAGATCGAGACAAATGCCAGCGGATACGTAATGGGTACAGTATTGATGCAATATCATAATCCTATTTGTTACCACTTTGAAACTTTTAACCAAGCTGTTGTTAACTATCCTACATATGATAAAGAGTTGTATTCATTATTTCAAAGCGTAAATAAATGGAAGCACTACTTGTTAGGGAAGGAAACAATTATACATACAGATCACTAACCCTTACAGTATCTTCAAGCATAGACCAAACTGCAACAATCTTGACATTACAAATGAATGGGTTTTCTACAACAATTTCATTTGGTAATCAAGTACAAGAAGGGTACAAGTAACAAGGTAGCCGATATGCTTTCAAGACATCTTATTGCTACTTCTATTATTTTGAAGAATACTTCTTTATCTCATGATAGCTATGTAGAACAATATGCCATCGATGAAGATTTTAAAGAAGTATACGAGAAGTTAACCCATGGTGCACAGGTAGAGAACTATTGTCTGCAGGGATAATTACTCTATCATCTTGAGAAGCTATGTATTCCTACAAGTGAATGAGTCCATGTAATATGAGAAGCTCACAATTCTCTTGTGTCTGGGCATTTTGTGGTAGGAAAAACTATGGCTCATTTGCAAAGGTTTTGTTAATGGCCTCAAATGAAAACAATTGTAACTAAATATGTAAAGGGGTGTGTGATGTGCTCTACTTGTAAGCCCACTAATAGAAAATTGGGGCTATACTCACCACTTCTTGTTCCATCTCGTCCATGGGAAAGCATTTCCATGGATTTTGTAGGGGGTTTACCAATGACCAAAGGAGTTCATGATTATTTGTATGTCGTAGTGGATAGGTTCAACAAGATGTGTATCTTGATGCCATGTAAAAAGCAAATCACTGCTGAGTAGACTGCTAATCTCTTATTTCAACATGTTTGGGTTCACTTTTGGTTACCCGTGTCCATTGTCTCGGATCAAGATACTTGATTCCTTGGGGATTTCTGGACTAGCTTGTGGAGAATGATGGACACCAAATAGAAGAGGAGCACTGCTTTCCATCCACATACCGACTGACAGACAGAGGTGGTAAACAAAAAAATGGTACTTTTGCTTCGAGGCTACTACAACAAGCATCCTAAGTTATGGGATGAATGGATACCCTATGTACAACACGCTTATAACCAAGCTTTACATTCATCCACTCTGAATTCACCTTTCGAGACATGTTTTGGGTACCTACCAAAAGTTCCTTTGGACTTGATGTATGTGAGAGATGCTGATGTGAATGAAGAAGGAATAGAGGACAGAGCCCGCAAGTTCATCTAGAGGATTCAATAGATACACTAGACAGTTAGGGAACAGTTGGAGAAGAGTCAAGCATAGTATAAAGCTTGGCATGACAAGCACAAGGTTGATCATCAGTTCCATGTTGGAGACCAGGTATGGCTTCACATCAGCAAGGAACGATTGAAGGGTGAAGGCAAGAAACTCAATCCCATCCGATATGGACCCTTCACTATCTTGGAGAAAAGCGACACTAGTGCTTTTCGTATAGATCTTCCACCGTATATGTAGATTTACTCCATTGTGAACGTAGAGAACTTGAAACTTTTTTAGCCTCCCATGATCATAGATTAGGATGAGGAAGTTTCAATACCTTCAATTGATGAGTTTGTACCTGAGTACTTGGATGAGTTACATGAATATATCATCCTGGATAGAAGGACGAGGACTTCACGCGGGGGTGATGTTGAATATCTTCGAGTAGGCTTAAAGGGAACACATCCAAGCAAGCCAAAGTGGATTGAGAAGGACAAAGTGAGGGGACTCTTACCTCACTTATCTATTGATTGATGAAATATTTTGGTGGTCCAAAAATCTCTCAGTGGGAAGGCGTGATCCAAAAAGGATCCAGAGAAGGCCAAGAACAACTCAGAACTCGCAGAGACAACTGAGGACGCTCAGAATGGCTTTAGTAGATAGAGAAAGGGAAAAAATTCAAAGTTCCCAAAACTTAGTTAAAATGATATGGTCATGAAGAGCGCGTTGCAAGATTTCTAATGACGCAAACGACTCGTCAAACGAAGTTACGGATCGAAAGATATTCGTGGTCAAAGTTTTGGTCAACCTAGCCCAGTCAGCAGGGATGAGTCAACATCCATATTGCTGACATCAACATCAGTACATATGACATCATCATCCATACAGTATACGTGGAAAGTGTAGAGGGTGTCAGATGTCATGATGGCATCAACATGCCACATGGAAGCACCAAAGGCTGCCACGTGTCACCCGCCAATAGGCTTTTTAGGGCTTCATGTGGATTGGTAGAAAAGTGCCACGTGGCATCCCAGGTGAGGCCATGTGGCACCACCTAGAAGACACCACATGTCATGTACGAAGGTGACGTTGAGGTGAAATCAACAGTCAGGTGGGTCAATCAGTGGATGTCACATGGCCCAATCAGAGGGCGCCACGTGGAACCCCCGAAATACCCAAGGAGGGCCCGTGACCGAAAAAAAATAAAATAATAAATATATATATATATGACAGAACCCTGCAAAATTTGGTGGGGGTCCCACCATATATGGTATCTTCGCCAGTTTAGCAACTTCCCCGCCATATTTAGCAGAGCACACCCATATGATTGTAACCGTGTATTAAAAGGGGAGTCCGTAGGATTCAATCCCGTGACCTTCGCCTAACCATCGACTAAATATATCATCCACTAACCGATGTGCCAAACCACCTCATCAATGCATAAGCGCCCAGTTTTTGTATAAAAGGGGGCTTTTTGCCAGTGTACAGGGGAAGAGAGGAGAGACCAATGTGTGTCCGTACGAACTGAGAACTCTCTTCGAGATTTTTCTAGTCATTCATTTGCAGAGACAGGCACAAAAACTGAGGCAAGGGTGTCTCTTGGGCTTGAAAGTTCCAGACTCGGATCGAGGCGTGGAGACAATCATTTTTAGGTAATTCGATGCCATAAACGCAATGGTGATGTTAGTTTTCTGATATGAGCAAAGCTTCTATAGCTTAACTCTAGAATGAGGTATACTTATGTATTTTGCCCAATTCTTTTGTGGAGTTGATAAAAAGACGTACCCATTTGAGAGCAGGACTCAGAGACGTAGTCCACGAGGGACGAACTCCATTAACAATTTTTTGTGTTCATATTTCATGCTTATGTCTCTTTCCTTTTGAGCTTTTCCTTCTTTATGGTGTACTTTAGTTTATGCTCATTTAATACAATTCTTTAATAAGTCACATGAAGAAAAGACCCCGGATCAATGAGACTTCTCCTTAAATAAACTTTGGCCCTAACCGTTTTTACAACTATCTATTTTTTTCATGTTAATTCAAAATACATGGAATTTAAAACTCATTTAATTCACTGAAGCGAATATTCTTCCATTTGTCACTTTGAGATAGTGATCCGAAAAGATCTTTTAATGACTGTGGTTGAGTTATTAATTGCATGTGTTAATTAACCATTTATGAAGTTGAATGAAAGAGGATGAAGAAACATATCAGCCATAACACAATATACATATCTGAACTGAATCAATAAGAACAACAAACCATAACAAGAGAAGTGATAACAGAGTTCGGCACAAAATTGCCTATGTCTCCGGGCCTTTGTCTCAATGGGGGAGGGTTCTCTATTAATTCTTCAATGCTTGGAAAGTACAGAAAAAGTACATCAAATGGATCTCATATTGGTCTCACTATGTTTTTCTCGACCTCATAAATCTAACACAACTGACGACACTGAAAAAGACTGAGTGTAGCTCCCAGAAATGGCCTGCAAGCGTTTGCTCCTCAACAACTTCCTTGCATAAAAATGGCTTTGGCTTGGATTTGCTTTAGCATAAATCTGATTTGACTGTCCTACCATGGCCTCAAACAAGCATGGTTTATATAGATATGGATTTGGTTATCCTTCCCCAACTTCCTCCCAAAATCTGGGCTAAAAAAGAGCCCAACATCTCCCAATAATGGGCAAAATCCTCCATTAACAGGCGAAAAATCATAATAAAATCCAAAAACCATATAATAAAACCCACTTATGTTAATTATAGGGCTTAGACCCCTCACCCTGGGTGTGCACCCTTCCCTTTATGGTCACATGACAACACATATGACCAAGCGCCAGCCCCCTAGGGGTTGCGCGCAGGCCTCTTCTCCGAAAAAACCGTGGTCATGTGGAAATAACACATAGGATTGCAGGTCCACGGGTGGTTACCACCCCTCCATCCAAGGGATAAGCCCCCAAAATACCTGGTTGCATGCTCATGGAGATGAGATGGAGGGATAAAAGCGCACATTTGCTTAGAGCCTCCGCTCCTTTGGTCGATGGTTACATGGTTTATACTCGCGACCGGGGGCTGGGGCTAAGCCCCAACCCTCCCCCCATCCGATTTCATACAATTTACACATTGAAATAAAGTTTTTCACCATATATATAATAATAAACAAATGTTGGCACATTGGTATTGGGTCAGTTCCCAAAGCTTTTCACTCGACCACAAGTAATGGGGTCGAACCCCATGAGCTCCAATTAATTTTACAAACCAACCAGCGATAGGGGGCCATGTGGAAACCCACGTCTGGGCCACGTGGCATCTCTTCATTGGCCTAAAAAATCCCACTTGTCATCATCTGAGTGGATCTGTCCTTTGCCTAGTCAAACTGCCTAGTCACCCTGCTCTTGTGCTGCCACATTCCATTTTGTTGATGTCAGCATGATGACGTCAGCAGGACGTCACGCTGACATAATCATTGACTTTTTGCCAGTTGAACTGTTGACTTTTTAGCTATTTGGGAAAATGATCAGAGTGCGATAACTCTCGCATACAACATCCATTTGAGAAAGTAAATATATGGTTGGAATCAACGCGACGAGTCAGTCGCAATGGACTTAGTTTCATCTGATTCCGATAACTTTCATTTTTAGCCTTTTCTGGGCCTGGGAAGCCTCCTGGATCCAATTTTGGATCACACTTCCCCACTAAGGACCTTTTGGTCCCCAAAAGGTTACTAACCAATCAACAAGCTCAGGATAGGCCACCCAGCTTGTCCTCTGTCTCTGAACTCTATCCTGTGCACCTGTCTTATCAGGATCCACTGTAACACAATCATGACAACTGACATCATATTGTTAGCCATTTGAAGCCTGCCACATTTTGCTGAAGCCACTATCATCCATGTAGAAAACATTACTAATGATAGCATCAAAAACATGACTGGAATTGAGCTAATATACTTATAATATTTGCATGACATGAGCTTATCTTGAAGCAACCTATGATTGATTTTCCATTCAACAATCATTTCTTGTTCTTGCTTAATATCGATTACTTCATTTGAAACAATTATTGTTTTGTTGCTTGCTTGCACTACCTTCTTTAATTGTTCCATTGTTTGAAGTGTTTTATTTGCCTTAATATGATGAGCATGAACCACATAATCTTGACTTGCTTTGGTTAATTGATATTGATTCTTTGTCCTGTAGAAGATTGCCTTACGATCATATAAGTATGAACTACCTAAGACCATTCCACATTCACTTAACGACACTACATCACATGTTACCTCGTCCACATACTTAGATGAAATTGAAAATTTGAATGTGCACTGCTTTGTTATGTGCATTTGATGATTATTTCTTATCCATTTAAGTGTGTAAGGCTTATGATGTACTTGTGTTTTTAACCCCAATTGCTTAACCAATTCTTTTGAGATTAGATTAGCTTGAGATCCACTGCCGATTAATGTGTCTATCTTAGTGTGTCACATGATTACCCTTATATGAAACAAGTTACTACTACAATCAATGCCTTCACCAATTTTACCTGTCATACCAACCAATGAGACCTTAGATTCGTCACCTGAATCCAATCCCAAGTCTGTGGGTCTTGCTGTTGCTGCCACTGTTTGCCTTCCCTTCTTTTCCTTGAACCACTTTGGCCTCTTCTCGGGATGCAACTACCAACAAAGTTCCTCATCGTGTCCTTCTTTCTTGAAATGCTTGCAAGAGGTATTCTCTTCCTTTCTCGTCATTGCATTTGAATTCTTTCCATGCCATTTCCTCTTGTCCTCTTTCCTTGAAGACAATTCCCCTGATACACCTGCTTTCCCTATTTCAATATATGTTGCTTGAATAGAAACCTCATCAAGGTTAGTGGGTCCAAACATGAATACAATATTTCTAATATGTGCAGGTAAACCTCCTATATACTTCATAAGGGTTTCCTGTGTATGTAAAGGGATATCTAACATCAATGCCATTTTTCGAAAGCCATCTATGTATTCTTGCACCGTTTGTCCTTTTCTTAGTTTTAAAGCTTGCCATTCTATTAATGATTTTTCTTTATAACCCAAAGGATAAAATTTCTTCCTAAGTGTAGAAATAAAACTTTGCCATGATGGAAATACATTACCCACTTGTTGCATTCCGTTTTGCTACTTGCTTTTCCACTAGATGAGAGCAGTGCCTGCAAGTCTCAAAGATGCCAACTTGATTTGTGTGGCCTCATCCTTGATCTGTTGCACACTGCAGTAAACCTCCATCTACCTGACCCAATTGTCAAGTTTCTCTGCATTTACTTCACCATCATATATGGGTAACTCAAATTTAACATCAAGTTTTAACAATGGCATTTCATTCTTATGTTTATGAACATGTTTCTTTGCATTAGATTTAGAACTTGAACTTGAAGAAGAAGGAGAAGCAGGAGGTGACAATGGAGGTGAAGGAGGAATCTGAGGATGATCCTCTCCTTCTTCACTTTTTCCCTTTGAAGATTCACCCAAAACTGGTCTCTTTTGTTCCAAGTAATCCTCGTACAAAACTTTCACCATCTCCGACATAGCAAGGAAAGTTTTTTGAAACTCTTTCTCATTAAGAGAAAGTCCCTCTTCCGATGCCATCTTCTCGCTGTGACAAGCTCTCTTTCTCAATCCAATTAATGTATTATCTGCAACAAGCTCGCCTTCACCACACTGTATCTTTTCCCTGGTTAACATACAAAACTCAAATCCAAACGTCAACTAGCTCTGATACCACTTGATCCAAAAAGATCTTTTAATGACTGTGGTTGAGTTATTAATTGCATGTGCTAATTAACCATTTATGAAGCTGAATGAAAGAGGATGAATTTAATGAAGAAACATAGCAGCCATAAGACAATATATAGATCTAAACTGAATCAATAGGAACAACAAACAATAACAAGAGAAGCGATAACGGAGTTCGACACAATATTGCCTACGTCTCCGGGCCTTTGTCTCAGTGGGGGAGGCTTATCTATTAATTCTTCAATGCTAGCAAAGTACAACAAAAGTACATCAAATGGATCTCATACTGGTCTCACTATGTTCTGCTTGACCTCAAAAATCTAACACAACTAATGGCACTGAAAAAGATTGAGTGTAGCTCCCAGAAATGGTCCACAAGCGTTTGCTCCTCAACAGCTTCCCTGCATAAAAATGGCTTTGGCTTGGCTTTGCTTCAGCATAAATCTGATCTGACTGTCCTGCCATGGCCTCAAATAGGCCTGGTTTATATAGATCTAGAGTTGGTTATCCTTCCCCAACTTCCTCCCAAAATATGGGCTCAAAAAGAGCCCGCAAAATCCTCCATTAACAGGCGAAAAATCATAATAAAATCCAAAAACCATGTAATAAAACCCACTTATGTTAATTATAGGGCTTAGCCCCCTCACCTTGGGTGTGCACCCGCCCCTTTTATGGTCACATGACAACACATATGGCCAAGCGCCATCCCCCTAGGGGGCTGCGCGTCGGCCTCTTCTCCGAAAAAACCATGGTCATGTGGCAATAACACATAGGACCGTGGGTCCACAGGTGGTTACTGCCCCTCCATCCAAGGGAGAAGCCCCCGAAATACTTGGTCGCATGCTCATGGAGATGAGACTGAGGGCTAAAAGTGCACATTTGGTTAGAGCATCCGCTCCTTTGGTCGATGGTTACATGGTTTATACTCGCGACCGGGGGCTAGGGCTAAGCCCCAACCCTCCCCCCATCCGATTTCATACAATTTACACATTTAAATAAATTTTTTCACCATATATATAATAAGAAACAAATGTTGGCGCATTGGTATTGGGTCAGTTCCCAAATCTTATCACTCTACCACAGGTCATGGGGTCGAATCCCATGAGCTCCAATTAATTTTGCAAACCAACCAGCGATAGGGGGCCACGTGGCATCTCTTCATTGGTCGAAAAATGCCACTTGTCATCATCTGAGTGGATCTGTCTTGTGCTTAGTCAAACTGCCCAGTCACCCTGCTCTTGTGCTGCCACATGTCATTTTGTTGATGTCAGCATGATGGCATCAGCAGGACGTCATGCTGACATAATCATTGACTTTTTGCCAGTTGACCTGTTGACTTTTTAGCTATTTTGGAAAACGATCAGAGTGCGATAATTCTCGCATACAACATCCATTTGAGAAAGTAAATATATGACTGGAATCAACGTGATGAGATGGTCGCAATGGAATTGGTTTCATCTGATTCTGATAACTTTCATTTTTGAGCCTTTTCTGGGCCTGGGAAGCCTTCTAGATCCGATTCTGGATCACACCTCCCCACTAAGGACCTTTTGGTCCCCAAAAGGTTACAGACCAATCAACAAGCTTAGGATAGGCCACTCGTCTTGTCCTCTGTCTCTGAACTCTGTCCCGTGCACATGTCTTATCAGGGTCAACTGTAACACAATCATGACAACTGACCGCATATTGTTAGCCATTTCAACCCTGCCACATTTTACTGAAGCCACTATCATCCATGTAGACAACATTGATAATGATAGCATCAAGTTTAGTGGGTCCAAACATGAATACAATATTTCTAATATGTGCAGGTAAACCTCCTATATACTTCATAAGGGCTTCCTGTGTATGTAAAGGGATATCTAACATCAATGCCATTTTTCGAAAGCCATCTGTGTATTCTTGCACTGTTTGTACTTTTCTTAGTTTTAAAGCTTTCCATTCTATTAATGCTTTTTATTTATAACCCAAAGGATAGAATTGCTTCCTAAGTGTAGAAATAAAACTTTTCCATGATGGAAATACATTACCCACTTGTTGTGTTCCGTTTTGCAGCTTGCTTTGCCACCAGATGAGAGCGGTGCCTGGAAGTCTCAAAGATGCCAACTTGATTTGTGTGGCCTCATCCTTGATCTGTTGCACACTACAGTAAACCTCCATCTACCTGACCCAATTGTCAAGTTTCTCTACATTTACTTCACCATCATATATGGGTAACTCAAATTTAACATCAAGTTTTAACAATGGCATTTCATTCTTATGTTTATGAACATGTTTCTTTGCATTAGATTTAGAACTTGAATTTGAAGAAGAAGGAGAAGAAGGAGGTGATGATGGTGATGACGGAGGAATCTAAGGATGATCCTCTCCTTCTTCACTTTTTCCCTTTGAAGATTCACCCAAAACTGGTCTCTTTCGTTCCAAGTAATCCTCGTACAAAACTTTCACCATCTCCAACATAGCAAGGAAAGTTTTTTGAAACTCTTTCTCATTAAGAGAAAGTCCCTCTTCCGATGTCATCTTCTCGCTGTGAGAAGCTCTCTTTCTCAATCCAGTTAATTCATTCTCTGCAACAAGCTCACCTTCACCATGCGGTAGCTTTTCCCTGGTTAACATGCAAAACTCAAATCCAAACGTCATCTAGCTCTGATATCACTTGATCTAAAAAGATCTTTTAATGAATGTGGTTGAGTTATTAATTGCATGTGCTAATTAACCATTTATGAAGCTGGATGAAAGAGGATGAATTTAATGAAGAAACATAGCATCCAAAAGACAATATACATATATGAACTGAATCAATAGGAACAACAAACAATAACAAGAGAAGTGATAATGGAGTTCGACACAAAATTGCCTACGTCTCAGGGACTTTGTCTCAGTGGGGGAGGCTTCTCTATTAATTCTTCAATGCTTTCAATGTACAACAAAAGTACATCAAATGGATCTCATACTGGTCTCACTGTGTTCTGCTTGACCTCAGAAATCTAACACAACTGACGACACCGAAAAAGACTGAGTGTAGCTCCCAGAAATGCCCGCAAGCGTATGCTCCTCAACAACTTCCCTGCATAAAAATGGCTTTGGCTTGACTTTGCTTCAGCATAAATCTGATCTGTCTGTCCTGCCATGGCCTCAAACAAGCCTGGTTTTTATAGGTCTAGAGTTGGTTATCCTTCCCTAACTTCCTCCCAAAATCTGGGCTCAAAAAGAGCCCACAAATGTTAGAAAAACAGGACCGCGGAGCAATAAAATAAAAAAAATGCAGAAACAAAACACAGAAGACACACAATACAAGAGAGACACAGATTTATGTGGTTCACCTAGTGTGCGCTACGTCCACCAGAGAAATTGCCAGGTCCTTCCTTTATTATTATCCAACGAATGAAGGGATACAACCTACAACAAAACCCGCTATAACTTCCTCTTCTTTCTCTCACAGTCTCCTCTTCAGAATACAATATTCACCATCATCCATAGCCACAATACATTTCCCTCATAAAAGAGGGTTTCCTTCTAGGGAAAAAAACCCTAACATAATCTCTACCGTTAGATCTGCGACCTTATAATGAACGGTCCAGATTTACAATGAAATTACAATATACTTTCACAAGGCAATTTTTGCTTCCGGGGCTTAACCCCCGAACCCCCATCATGGGACGTTGCCCCCGAACCCTCGTTGGGGGCCCGCTTGCCCCCAAACCCCCTAGCCGGGGGGATAGCCCCCCCGGACCCCACAGAGGGGGTACCCCCCCTCTGCACTCCCTCGCGTGGAAGAGTGTACACACTTCTGGGGTGTAAATACTTCATGGGGTATAAACACGGCTGAAAGCAAGGACCTCTGAATCAGGAAGATAATCAGGCTCCACAACCAATAATCTCCGACTTGGAGACTGATCTCAACAACTTCACCGCTGCTGTATATGCTGGACTCTGAACCTTCTTGGACCTGGCAAATTTCTCATTTTCATCTTCATTCTTGAAGACCAACTGAAACTGAGCAGGAACTCAGTTTCTCCCTGGTTAC
>ML824648.1:141238-160330 GCA_009831015.1 Picea engelmannii | reverse complement strand
AATGTAAAATTATTATTTTGGATTGACTTTATCTCTCAAATCAACTTGTACTTATGAAACTTAAAATAAAAAATAAATAAAATATATTTAAATTTCTTTAAGTTAATAGATTATAAATATATTTTAAATTAAAATTGAATCAAAGTAAAAAGTGACTTACCTCATTTCACATGTCCAATCGCTCAACCTATTGAAAAAGCTAAAATAATTTCTAGAGAAGCATTATTACTGTTCAAAAATAAATAAAAATATATACATATATATAATGTTTTGTTAGTGATAAATTGTTAAAATAAAATTTTATACTATATTTATCAATTAAGTTATATATATATATATATATATATATATATATATATATATATAAATCTTATTTTTACTTATATAAATAAATATTTTCGAAAAAAAACTTAAACAACCTTTTTCATACCTTTGGACTTATGCAACCAAATCAAGAGTCAGCCAACATTTTTTTTTTTTTTGTTAATAAAGGTTTTAAATATATGAATCACCATTGAAATTTAGAAACTTAGAGCTACAAGAATGGTTGAAAATATTTAGCCAGGATATTTTGAAATATTCAATTTTCATCCAAAAACAAAATCTCTCCATCTTTAAACAACATAACCACCCCAATTCAATTAAGTATTTCCTTTCTTTACTTCAGAAATATGCTAATCTATGTGTAAATTCATTAAAACTTGAATTACTTGTCCCTAAAACAATCTTCAATGGTTAACATCAAACATGTGACACTGTTAGATCTTTCAGGTTGCGAGAAATGTGTTAAAACTCAAGCATATCTTAGCCCAAAATAGTCATCAACCGTTGGATGTTTCCATGTCTATCCGTTGGATGTTTCTGTGACACAAAAAGACATAATCTTCTGTGTAACTTATACACCCAAATAAACCTAAACTGTCAGATCTGCTTGTTTTCAACCGATCGATCTTTCGGCCATCTCCAACACCTTTATCATCTGAGCAAGAGTAATTCCGAAACACATTATGACCATTGGATCAAATGATTATGAATAGTTTGATTTTTTTGGGTGCATCTAAATCTCTCAAACCTCCAACGCTCCCATATCACAGTGAAAATTAATGATCAGATCTTTGAGTTATGGGCCATTTGATTTCTTGGACACAAGTTTCCTCCTAATCGCCAATCTACTTGTTATTCAGAATGTGAGGTGGACCGTTGGATCAATCTGCAAAAACTTAGCCATAACGATCATGTAAGATTTTTAACCCCAAACCTAATTGAATCTAAGAAAAACTCAACAAATCATTACCAAATGATATTTGAATGCTAATGAGCTCGACACTCTTCCATCAATCAATGTCAAAATAAATTACTAGCAATCGACCGGACTTCTTTGTTTATAGACTGGACCCTCGATCACTTTATTCATCATGTTGAGCTCTGTACTCAATTTTAAACTGCTTTACCTCAATCATTGGTAGATAAATCTGCAAGATTTTCAAGATGTGTTCAACTTCAATGAAGGTTGAGGCTACAACATCATGAACTGTGATTGAAAAGAAGCATGGAAGACCCAAGTATGGTGGTAAGCGAAAAGCGACTGTCATACCAAGGAAGAAAAGTGATGTTAGCAGTGGTCATAGTGAATCAAATTTCAGTGGAGTTGAAGCTGGACACAATAGTTCACCAAATTGCCAGTTTGAGAGATAAAATTTAGATACAAAAACAACCTCTTCAGGGGTACTCAATGGATACTCCAATCTGTGTGCCYAATTARAATGCAATCTTGTTTATCCTTTTTTCTTCAACTTCAASAGCTAGATCTCATATTTGTAAGGGTGATTCATGGGTACTCAATGGATACTCCAATCTGTGTGCCTAATTAGAATGCAATCTTGTTTATCCTTTTTTCTTCAACTTCAAGAGCTAGATCTCATATTTGTAAGGGTGATTCATGGGGTACTCAATGGATACTCCAATCTGTGTGCCTAATTAGAATGCAATCTTGTTTATCCTTTTTTCTTSAACTTCAAGAGCTAGATCTSATATTTGTAAGGGTGATTCATGGGGTACTCAATGGATACTCYAAWCTGTGTGCCTAATTARAATGCAATCTTGTTTATCCTTTTTTCTTCAACTTCAAGAGCTAGATCTCATATTTGKAAGGGTGATYCATGGGGTACTCAATGGATACTCCAATCTGTGTGCCTAATTAGAATGCAATCTTGTTTATCCTTTTTTCTTCAACTTCAAGAGCTAGATCTCATATACTCCAATCTGTGTGCCTAATTAGAATGCAATCTTGTTTATCCTTTTTTCTTCAACTTCAAGAGCTAGATCTCATATTTGTAAGGGTGATTCATGTAGCCTCTATTTCGCCAATGTATGTATAACAACGAGCAGTCTAGTTTTTTGGTCTTTTGGAGGATTATATTTATAAGTATAGCTACTTGAGAATCCATGTTCTCAACATATCACTATATAATATATGAAGCTTTACCTCACTCGCTATGAATATACAGATCGTTTAGTGTTTGATATGGCAATTTCCTCCATTGTGTATTATTAATTCACGTTATTGGTTGTATATGTATACTTATTTCCTGTACAATCCAATTGTTTGCTATACACAAGCACAAAACGTTAAACACAAATCAATCATATAAAACTACTATGATTAATACAATTTATAGATTCTTCAATTTTATATGTTTGATAAAAATTGGTATGCAACATTTACTATTATAAATTAGTCATGCAAATAAAAAAATGTTGCATACTAATTTTTATCAAACAAAAGTCTCTGAAGGCACAATCTGGCACAAAGGTATTTTTTTCTTCTATTTCAGAGAAAAAAAAAAGATACAATCTGAAGGCACGATACGCTAAACAAAAAGACATCTATGTAGACTGCCCAAAATACCCTCAGTGAATGCCTTAAAGGCCAACAAAGGTATTTGTCTAGAAATAAACACAGATAAAAAACAATACAGTAAGACAAGGCACCACAGTACAAACTGCCTTACAGGTCATGGAAAACTCCATCACTTTGGGAGATCACCTCTCCATCGAGAATTTTCTCAGGATTAACTAATTTTCATTCAGCATTAGAGCATCCTTAGACAAAGAATCTGCAATAGAGTTGTGTTCTCTGTAGATATGACTGTAACTGATCTGACTAAATGTAGTTAAGAGCAAGATTATCAAGCTGAGCTTCCTCCTTCATCCAATCAATAACCAGGTAAGAATTCCCCCGTACCTACAACTCATGCACTCTATAATTATGAAAAACAAAAGGTGACTGTCATACCAAGGATGAAAAGTGATCTATCCTATTTGTTAACAGTGGTCATAATGAATCAAATTTCAATGGAGGTGAAGCTAGAGACACTACTTCACCAAATTGCCAATTTGAGAGATGAAATTCAAATATGACAACCACCTCTTCAAGGTTACTCAATGGAGACTCTAATCTGCGTGCCTAATTAGAATGCAATATTGCTTATCCTTTTGCTTCAGCTTTGAGAGCTAGAGACAATGTATGTATAACACCGTGCATTCTAGTTTTTTGGTCTTTCGAAGGATTCTATTTACAAGTATAGCTTCTTCAGAATCCATGTTCTCAAGGTATCACTGTATAATATATGAAGCTTTACCTCACTCTCTATGAATATACAGACCGTTTAGTATTTGATATGGCAATTTTCTCCATTGTGCATTATTAATTCATGTCTTTGGTGGTATATGTATTCTTCTTTCCTGTAAAATCCAAATGTTTTCTGTACACAAGCACAAAACGTTAAAAGTAAATCAATCATATTCATTTTTCGACCCTTTTCCCTGTGGTTTTTTCATGGTGGTTGTCAAGCTAGGTCTCTGGTTCAGTATGCATGGTTTTGATCCCGAGGGGCTTGTTTTCCCACATGTTTTTTCCCTTAATAGAGCGCCCCTCTCGAAGGATCCATGAGCTAGTGAATCGAGGTGATCTTTTTAGTGCCATCCAGGTCGAGGGTTCGCATCCCATTTCCATCATACATTAACTTGAATGCAAGAGGGTCTAGATCCCGATGCAATGGATGACGTCGAATTAGACTTTGCTAAGGAAGAAAAGGATAGGGAGGACGTCTTCTTATGTTACGAAGATTTTATCCATGTGCCACGTTTGAAAAGGGCGGTTGATGGAAGATTCTCCATCGTCCGATCCGTTAGGAATGGTCCATTATGTCAAAATGTGTCAAAAAGAAAATATAGTCAAGAAAATAATATAACTAACAAGATCAAGAAGACAAAAGATGGGGCGAAAAGACACTAAGCAAAGTCAATTAATATGTACATCAATAATGTATATATAGTACATATATCACAACTGTCCTCTAATGGTATGTCAGGGTAAGATAACGAACTGAGATTAGAGAGTTTTCAACATCCCCCTTAATCATAAGTTCGTTCTTGCCTGAAAAATCGTGACTTCTTGACAACTAGTAGCGTGCCAAGAAAATATTCAGAGAGCTTAAGATTCTCTCTGAACTCTGAAAAAATAGTACAAGTTGATGTCTTCTACTAAATTGGTGGTTTAATGGTGACCACAAACTCATTTGGTGGTTTCGGAATGACCACAAACCGAATTTCTAGCAGAAGATGATGTCTTCTACTAAATGGCATGATTTTAAGTTGACCATAAACTAACAAGAGCTCAAGGCTCAAAAATTTGAAAATGTAACAAGCAGAACTTCATGTCTTCTGCTTAATTGGTGGTTTTAAGCTGACTACAAACTATCAAGAGCTCAAGGCTCAAAACACTATGAATGGTTTTAGGATTACCACAAACCATATCAACAACAATATGTTCAGGAACAAGATTGCATACCAGGAACTAGATTGCATACTTGATCATCTGATCACAGGCTCTAAATCAAACTTGGAACCTGATTGAAAACTTTAGATTTCCCCCCTGTCACGGACAAGTGGTTCAAATTCCCTTGACCGTCATTCACAAGTATGGCCAAGAAGAGACCAAGCACCTGTATAAGCTACTAGAACAATGTATACGCTTTCACAATGCATACACAGATGAAGATCGAAACACTGATATATCATATGATCATTATCAACTTCATCGACTTCACTTCACAAATTGCAACTCAATTCTGAACAAACACAAGTCCAGAATGCAGGAGTTAAATTAAAGTTTTCTTGAATGAAATCACTTGTTTTTGTTGCACTGATAGGGCTTCGAAACTAGAAGCCTGATTATTAATTGTTGGTCTTAGTGAAACTCTTGTGAAGGTCAAACTGACCAATCCAAGTCATCAAATCCACCATCACCCTTTAAAACATTGTTCACTATCCTAAATGAACTGTAAACCATCAAGGTAGACTTCGAACCTTAAAGTTTGACATATCCTTACTAAGTTCCCCCTGTCAACTGAAAGCTGAGAAGTCTATACCCTCAAATATACCCCCCTTGAAAGTGATAAAGGGTAATCAAAATGTCTACAAGTGGAGTATGGAGACTCGACCTTCAACTCAGAAGACTATATCAAGTGGGCCCCGATCATGCCCTATATCATCCAATCCTAAAAAACAATCATGTCCATCAACTGTAGAAATATCTCCAATCAAGTATGGTTGTATCTGTGTAGAAATTCGTTGATAAGATTGTTCCAATAAATTTGCTTCCGAACACCAACGCCAAGTTCCTAACCATTCAAAATGAATAAGTTTCCACTGATTTTTCTTGTTCTTTTGACACCTTACTTAGAGATGATTGGTCTTCCCACAAAAACTGCATGGGCGAAAATCAAATCACTTCAACTCATCATGGCCAAACCGATGACAGTGTTTGCACCATATGGGTTCATTATCCGATTGATCATACAAATCTGGAATACCTGTAGAAACATCAACATCCTGGTCATCATTATCAACAATATCTTGTACATGTTCCTCAAGCTCTGTCTTTTGATCATCATTCAGAAAACCTCCACTTACAAAGCAAATAGGTTTTTTTATAATTAGGAATAAAAAGGTTATCATGAACCTTCTTGTATCCTAAGCCATATATATTATGTTTAAATTGTAATTCTTCCCACGGGCGAACAATTCTAATTTCTTTTTTACATTTATCCATAACTTTTCCTGTAATAGGGACTTCATCTAATTCATCTTCATGTTTACGAGTGTCATTATTCGTCAACTGAATGTCTTCATTGAAGTCACTTTCATCCTTGATGTTGTTTTGTTCGTCAATATGCAATCCAATCAATTTATTATTCTGAAGAAGATTTAAATCATAGTGTTGATGTCGAAGCAAACTTAACTCATCAGACAACAATTTGTTTTGAAGTTTGAACATATCAACTTTCTTGTGCGTTACTTGTAAACAAGTAATCATTGTACTGAGAGTGCACTTGTTTATTGCAATTGTAGATTCCGTAGTTAAGTTAATTAATGTGTGCAATATTGTAAATATTTCTTCAATTCTTGCCATTATGTAGAATATGGAAGAGATATGTTTGTATGTTGATGCCACAAAATTCAATTATGTATCATGTTGTGCATACCAAAGTTGTAGCTAAATTGAATTGTTCGTCAATTATTAGATTTTTTGTATATTTGTAGACTTCTTTGCATGAGCGGTCGTTGCATGAATGCCAAAAACTACAGGATAACCAATGACTTAGACGCACACAAAGATCCTAAGAACCCCTTATCCAATTTCGGGTTGGTCTAAGAGGACTCCTTATAACTTCCAAAAATTCCTTATAACACCTTTACAAAAAAAAGTCTTCAAATAAATAACAAACCCTTATAACTCCAATTACAAACAATTTTGCAAGCATTCTTATAACTCCTTATGTTGGAATTTTCCTTTTGCTTTCTTTATCATAAGGTTTAGTAAAATTTACCATGAAGCATCATCACCCAAGCTAGGGGTATTGAAAATATGTTATTTAAAGTATCACCTCATAAAGATTAACTTTAAAATTAATTCCCAAGCTCTCTCGCGTTATTTTAACATTAATAAAATTGGAATTTAATGTGACTTTATAGCCACTCTTTCCAATATTTGACTTTCTTTAAAGCGTTGTCCTTTTCCTTTGATGTATAAGGTAATCAGTTTTAAATATAAAAACTCACATTAAAACATTACCTCAAATTCTTTGTTGCATCATTCATTTCCAACAAATCATTGACGATCTTCAGATTCTATGATAAATCTGGCACCCTCATTATTTCTTTACATTCCACAAACGAATCTGTCTAGAAAATTCTCAGTCCTTACTCGTCACCAAGGAGACCTTATGTGTCCTCTCTTTGAAACTCAATGGTGGTTTATTGCAAGCCTTCCAATGCTGAGATATGGTGGTGCCCTTTAGCATCAATAATCAACGCAACACACTTGGAAATTTTTTTTGCTTCAGTTCCTTGTGAAAGATACCTTCAAGAGAAATGCAAAATCCTGAAACTCACAACCGAATTTTTCAACTGTAATGAATCCGACGATGTTAGTTGTCGAAAGGCTGTCTGAATACCAATCAAATTATAAAAAAAAACTTTGGAAATAAGGCGTTGCCACTAAATATTATAAGTTCTCCAACAAATGACTAAATCTAAGATCGATTGAATACAATTGCTTTCCTCGAGAATTCACCGGCTTCATATCTTTTGCGTGTGTAAGAAGGTTGTATTCTTGAACATCTTAGCATTTCGTTGATCTCTTCCTCTGTGACAATTTTGAATATGTGAAAAAGACTTCTAAGAAACTATGAATGCAACCTCTATCATGCAAAGATACCGCGATTGAGATCTAAATCTTACAGAAGTGATCGTAATCTCTGACAAAACCCTAGATCATGTAGCTTGTGGTGTTGGAATCAGATCTCTAGATCTCTAGAATAGGCAACCGCCACTGCAAAATACTACAGTATTTGCTCCGATATCCGCCAATTCATTCTCTTTCACTGCACATTCTCATTACACTTCACTCCCCATCGAAAAACTATCGTAGAGGATCGATCGTGTCCCTTAAGACTAAAAAGACTCTGATAGATTATGAATGCTCAAGGCCACTAGATCATAAACGCTCTAATACCACTGTCAAAATGTGTCAAAACGAGAGCAAGAAAATATAGCCAAGAAAATAATATAACTAACAAGATCAAGAAGACAAAAGATGGGCGGAAAAGGCACTAAGCCAAGTCAATTAATATATACATCAATAATGTATATATAGTACATATAACACAACTATCCTCTAATGGTATGACTGTTAGGGTAAGATAATGAACTGAGATTAGATATTTTTCAACAGATCCATCTTCGGTTTACCTAAGGCATGGCAAACAATTATCACCAAGTGGGTGTAAGGTGGATGTAGTAAATTTGCCAGGTCTGACTCCAATTCTTAAACCAAACATAGCTAACCCCCATCTAAATGATTTTTACCTCTCACCAGCCTTACATGCATCAGAATCCTTGTATGTAAACAAGTCTGTTGCAGGCAAAGGGAGAAGTGTTTCTAAGGAGTCCATCCCCATGGGAGAGATATCAGAATCGAGAAAAAGAAAACAACATTGCTGGAGGGTGCGTAAAGAGAAGTACAGGATGGTTGTCGAGGCTGACATTTCACTCGATGGGAATTTGAAAATGCTTGGAAAGATAGTGGTGGGGCGATTTTGTGGAAAGGTGGTTTCCTCATCCTCCTTACATAAATGGTTAGATGTTAATTGGGTGATTCTTATAGGATAACGTCCTAAGTTCCACACTATGACCAAAGAGTGGATCTATTTCAAGTTCAAATCTAAGAAAGATATGATGGAGATCTTCAATCTGGCATGTAAGTTTTAAACTTGTGAAGTAAAGAAATGCATATAGATTCTTAAGCAAAACAAAATTTAATCAATGGCTCATTCACATAGTACACAAAGATTTATACCAGAAACCCTCAACCGGAAAAACCTTTCTTATATTCATTATATCGAATTTCACCATTCACCATACAATATATACAATGTTTTTAGGTATTCCGTAGATACCAAAACCCTAATCCCTTAATCCGGGATTAACTTACAAAACCGCTAAAAATAGCAAAAACCGCCCAAAAAAAATAAAATTGGGGCGCTACCCTAGGCTACCGCTCGTTGTTGAATGTTGTGCGTAACCAGGGGGGGCATACCTGCCCCCCCTAGGAAAGCGTTCGACGCACACGACACAAACAAATCACTAGTATGAGGGATCGTCAGACACAGTTGTCATATCTAACACGCCCACACACACACATGCAAAGAATATAACACATACCCAACAAGTACAACGTGGGGTTGGGGCCCTTCCAGTCTAGTTTTAAAAGAGTGGGATATTTCTTTTGGTCCCTTTAGAGATGTCATGGCTCCCTCTAAAGTTTGGGCCATTCTCCCCAATCTTATGATGGTCTTATGGGAGGATGTGATAATGGAGTCAATTGGAAATAAAATAGGACGTTTGGTAGTTGTGAGATGGATTAAACTAGAAGACAAACTAAAAGTGGGACTGGCTCCAAATAGTGGTGGATTTAAGAGAAGGGATATTCGATGAAATCAAGCTAGTTTGGGGCGGATTCACTTGGCTATAGTGGATAGACTGCTAGCAGATTCCGTTTCGGTTTTTTGGTTGCCAAAAGGTAGGCCACCTCCAAGCCCAGTGACACATATCCCCTTCATCCTTTCCCCCTTTTCAACATTCGTGGAAGCGCACGGTAATTATGGAGGAATATGAATCATTTGATCACAAGGATGTTAAAGGGGATACGATCAATGTGGTTTCCCCTCTATTTAAAAAATTTCTCAACAAGTTAGCTAGTTCAGGTAAGAATTTTGTTCCCTCTATTTTTGTTTCAATCTCCCCTTCTTATGTTGTGCGTAAGTCTCCAATTCCCCCTGTGCCTCCCATTGATGATAAAGGGGTTGACCCGTTGAAAAATTCCTCTCTATTTAATGAGGACCCATCTTTTTTGGTCAACTCTCCTCCCCCTACACAATCCCTGATTCCCTCTTCTCCCCTGAGACTTTTTCCCTCCAAGTCAAGCATCCCCTTTATGTCCCTGTCCTCCCAGTATAAGGCCTCTACTGATTCAATTGTATCGAATTCCTCTAACTCATGTTTCAAGTCCAATTATCTTTAACGTTCTCAGGTGAAAAAAAACCCCGATGAGGTCTGCCTCGATGGGCCAACAATGGATAAAATTGTGTATGCTCATGCAGGGAGGAAATATCTCATTTCTCTTCCTCAGATTTAGGTGGTTAAAGAAACTAGAAGTGGTAGACAATCTACAATCTCTTGGGCCCTTGAAGCGAGGAAAGCCCATGACAAAGTGACCCAATGATTATTTTGTCCTTCAACACGCGGGGAGTGGGGGGAAGCTCCAAGATAAATGCCTTAAAAGTCTTGTTTTCTCAAGTAGGCCAGATGTCATTTTACTCCAAGAAACTATGTACATAGGTGCACGAGTTGTAGAGTCCTTCATGCATTGGCTTAAGGATTGGTATTTTTGTACTGTTGATTTGGAGGGGCTTTCCGCTGGTTTATTTTTAGCATGGATCCCAAAGCTAAAATCTCTTTTCTCCTCTTTACTTCCTTTGGCTATTATAGTGGATGTGTTGGACTATGTTTCAAATTGCTCTTTCATAATTATCAATCTGTATGACCCGTATGCTGACAAGATCCCATTCTGGAATGATTTAAGCAACAACGATTTTCTCTCTTTGCAGAATCTCATAATAGGAAGGGATTTGAATTTTACACTATCTCTAAAAAAAGTTTAGGGAGAGCACCCAAGGATTGATCCTCATGAACGTTTCTTCTCTCATTGGATAGAAACTAATCATTTGATTGATTTGTTTCCTCAAAAACTCTCTCAAACTTGACAAAATGGGATGAAAGGTTCAACCCTCGTCCCCAAGACCAATTCTTAATATATGAAGATATGATAGAAAGTTTGTGGGTCCTTAAGACTAAATTTCTAATAGGAGGTATGTCGAATCATATGCTGATTTCGATAGAAGTTGCCCCAAAAGGTTCTAAGCCTCTTGCCCCTTTTAATTTCAACCATAGATGGCTCAAATAGGAGGATTACAAAAATATGATTTGGTTGGTCTAGACGCCTTTAGAGGATAATCATGAAACTTCACGTATGTTTCAGTTTGTAGAAAATCTAGCCAGGGTCAAGAAAGAGTCAATATCATTGGCCAAAAAGCATAGCTCGAGGGAAAAATATCTTCTAACCACTGTAGAAGCTCGGATTGACTAGTTGTTGATTGTTAATCTGGCTTCTTCCCTATTTTCCGAGGAGGAATCGATTCTCAATGATATTTTGAAACAAAGAAAAGACCTACTAGATGAAGAGGAAGCTCAATGGCAGCTAAAAAGTAGAGCCGTTTGGTTGAAGGAAGGAGATAATAATTCAATTTGTTTTCATAATTTCACTAACCAAAGAAGAATTGAAAACATCATTTTGGGAATAAAAGATTCTAATGGAATTAGTGTCTCCTCCTTTGAGGAAATAACGAATGTTGGTAAGGATTATTTCTCCTCCCTATTCAAAAGTCCTCCTAGTTTCCCTATTGCTGAAATTCTAAAGGTTTGTATTATGTAGGAAAATTGCTTTAGGTTTTGTGAAACTTCTCGACGTTTCAATCCCACAGTTGGGATCATCCTCAAGAGTTGCTAAGCTCACTAATCAACTATTTTAAAGGCAAGAAGATGACCTATGAATATGAGCAGTGATGATTAGGAGGGAGGCCAAAATATAAACCTTCCATACATTAAAGGGACCATGGAGAATATAGCAAAAATTCTAAGAAAGGTTAATATCAAAGTCTCATTCTCTCCCCCCGGAACACTAAGAAATATGTAGGACCATGCAAAGGATGCCATAAAACCAAGACTGCAAAGTGGAGTATACGCCATCCCTTGCTCATGTGGAAAATAATATATTGGAGAGACAAGAAGATCCTTTCAAGTTAGGCTTAAAGAACATTGCGCTAACATTAGACATAACCAAAGCAAAAAAATTCGTTATGGCATAACACTCCCAAGATTCAAGACAACACATATGCATCGAGAATACAAAATTCATCACCAAAATGGATCATTATGGAAAAAGGAAAACAAGAGAAGCTGCAGAAATTGAGCTAAATAGGAATAACCTAAAAAAAGACGAGGGGTTAAAAATTAGCGAAGAGTGGAAACCCATATTGCACAATCTCATGAACAATAATAATGATCCAAATGCATAAAGTTGACTGCAAAAATCACAAGATTTGGATTATTATTATTTATAGATAAAAATATAAAGTTGTTGATTAGTGAGCTTAGCAACTCTTGAGAATGATCCCAGATGTGGGATTGAAACGTCGATAAGTTTGACAAAACCCAATGCATTTTTCCTACATAATACAAATTATTGTTGCGTAAGCATGAACAAATTAATTCTAAAGGTTGTTAATTTATTTCCTAGATCTATATCAAAGGAATTGAACAATTCGCTTCAAGAAGAAATCTCATAAATGGAGATTCTGACAACACTCTCATTTTTATAGAAATGTAAAAGGCCTCGCCCTGATGGTTTAACAATTGAATTCTTCTCGGGGTTTTTTGATATCCTGAAACTGGACCTTTTAAAAGTAGTCTTTGAATTGCAAAAATCCAGTAAGGTTCTAGGATCATTCAAGAATAATTTTATCGCCTTCATTCCTAAGAAGAAATCCACAGAATCTTTCAAAGATTTACATTCCATCTCCTACTGCAACCTCATTTACAAACTTATCTCCAAAATTATAGCTAACCATCTAAAACCTATCCTTAGCAAATTCATCTATGAGGAACAATTCAACTTTATGTTCAAAAGACATATTCATGATGGTGTCTCTATCACTCAAGAAGCACTCCATTCCATCAAAACAAAAAATATCTGAATTTGGTCATAAAACTAGAATTATCCAAAGCCTATGACAGAGTAAATTGGTCCTTTATTCGACTCGTCTTGATTCAAATGGGGATGAACCTATCCTTAGTTAATTGGATCATGGTCTGCATTGAATCTTCCTCCTTTGCAATTCTAATAAATTGATCCCCTTCTTCCTCTTTTTGGTCATCTAGAGGCATTCGTCGGGGATTCCCTCTGTCCCCTTTTAATTGATGATGTAATTCTCGTTGGTTTAGGTTCTTTGCTGGAATTTGTAGCTCTTAAAAAGGTTCTGGATGATTTTTGTGTTGCTTCTGGAATCCAAATAAATGATCTCTAATCAACTCTATATACAAATGCTATCCCAGATGAAGTGCTACTCCGGGTGGACGTGATCAATCATTTTGCTAGACTTGGAATTAAAGATGGTTTCAAGTACCTTGGGCTTATTTTGAAACTGAACTCTTATGGTTACGGTAATTGGCTATGGATTGTTAAAAGATTTAGGCAACATTATTGAATTGGGCTCACAAATGGCTCTCTAGAAGTGGTAGACTAGTTCTATTCAGGTCAGTTTTAAGTAGCATCCCAGTGTGTTGGTCCACCATTGCCAAAATCACAAGTGGCATTCTCACAAAGATTCAAAAGGTCTATTTCCATTTCCTTTGGTCTAGAAAAAAAGAGTCAGGTGACATTCCACTAGTTAAATGGATCTGATTGGTGATGCTAAAAGAACTTGGATGTTGGGGAATCAAGAATCACGTGGAGAATAATACACAACTCAATGCTTTGGGAAAGGGTTAAAAAATCTAATTACCTAGGGTGTAAATCGATCATGGAATGGTTCAGATCCCTAGAAAAATTGGGAAGTAACAATTTGGTGGGATGGAAAACCATGGTGAAGGTTTTTCCAATAATTGGAAATTGGACAGTTTGGCAGGTAGGGAATGGAAAGAGTATAAAAACAAGTGAATATCCTTGGGTGAATGCAGGTCTTGATTTTAAACTTTCTTGTGTCTCAACCCTTCATGACTAGGGTGTCTTCTCTTTATGGGATGTTATGCTACACACCTAAATGTCGCATCACCAAACATCACACTTAAGTGTCGTATGCACCTTACTAAGTGTCGCATGCACCTTATCAAGTGTCGTATGCACCTTACTAAGTGTCACATGCACTTTATTAAGTGTCGCAAACTTTGACAACATGAAAGAACATTTGTCATAATCCCTAGTCATTGTGGAGGAGAAAACCCATCATAAGAAAGTCAAAACAATGCTTTTTACCTTGAGATTTTGACCATTTTTTAAGGTCAATGCTCCCCTGCCCATGTATAGGGAGCATTGAAATATTGTCAACGCTCCTCTTCCCATGTATAGGGAGCATTGTCAATGATTTTTGCTCAGTGTTAGGGAATCATTGAAGTGGTTAGAGGAAGTTGCAACTAATCCACCTTATTCTAAGGCTCAGTTCTGAGAGGATAAGGTCAAAGATTCGAGTTATATCTCATGGCTCCATATTAAGTAAACTCAATATCAACTTATGGAGCAAAATCCTCAAACATTTCCTAAAATACCTGATGATGGTTAAGCCTCCCAACTCCTATATAATGAGTGCATTCCAAGGTGAAATGGGCAGAGAATTGAAGAGCATCATACTTATGATAGTGTGAAAATCAAGGGGATGGATAGAAGAGCTTGGAGGAGGAACTACTACAACATCATGGTGATGATTGTAAGTGATTCATCATTGCTTTCCTTTAATATATAAACTTGGCCTATTCTCTTCATATGTTGTGTCATCAATCACATATATGTCTATTGTTGTAAAGTCATCATAGATAGATTTATTGTCAACTCAAAATATAGCATAGAGGAAAGGAGATTCCTCTTTGTTCATTGCAGGTCTTATCTTGTGCCTAAGAGAATGGTCAACAAGGTCAAAGGGTGGAGCAACGAGGGCAACCATCATAAAAATATATGTCTTCTATCTCTTTCTTCTTACTTTGATTGTTGAAGTAGGTATAAAGGGAAGTTAGTGTTAGAATATAGAAGATTGTGCTCATTTTACCATTGACGATACCCTCGTCACCCAACCACTGGCTGAAGCCACCCTCCGAGCACCTTGATTTTGACTGAGAAGAGAATCCTGGTAGCAATCAATAGCCAAGAGAGGCTAATGCACCAAGCAAGAAAATAGAAACTAAGTTGAATAGATGATCCCTACCCAGAAGCTAGTGCACCACTTTCTAGCTCTCCCAGAAACTTGCGCACCAAACTGTTGTTGCCTGCAACTGCCTGCGCAGATTCTGCTCTCACTACAACTGCTGAGATGTGAAATAATGAAACTGACACCCTGTATTTATAGTGAACTGGGCAAGCTAACTGGGGTCGACTTCTCCTTCTGGGTATCAAGAAATTCAATTTAAATGTATTTGTTCAGCCGACAACTTGTCTAGGGTTTCCTTCAATTCTTTGCTTCCTTCCGAAGGATTCTAGTCTCGTCATAGGTCACAATAGAGGTTCATACCTCCCAAAGCTACCATAATATTAACACTCCCTCCTAGCTAGGGAGGTATGGTCTTGAGCACAAAAGACCATTCAACTGGTAGCACTACGAGCACCTGTCATTATTATCCGATTGGATAATCTCCTATGACAACTGGTACAATATCAATTAATAGAACACAACTGTGTCTATTCCGGTAGTACACAACTACTCAAACTGTGAAATATAATCACAAATAGTAGCATATCTACTGTCATTTATTCTTCATAACAAACATATGATAGCAACCTGCATAGAAATAATGTTATGATACAAACTGAATCATCTGGGCCAATCTTTCACTCACATCTATGAGATCTGAAAGAATGTCTGCCCTCAATATAGAATATCAACAATGGGCTATCTGCCCCATTCTTCTCAAACAAGGAAGAAGGATTATTTCTGATTTCTGAGCCTGGACCATTTCTCGTCGTAGGCCATTCTTCCTACACTAATTAAAGTGCACCCTGGACAGAATGTATAAACCCTAAGAAATGTTTGGACCATTCCTTACCCTGGGCCATTCCTCCGACACTAAACAAAGTGTAACCTGGAGAGAATGAGTCTGCCCTAAGGAATGATTGTCCCTTATTGCTGAGCCTGGACTATTCCCCACCCTGGGCCATTCCTCCGACACTAAACAAAGTGTAACCTGGAGAGAATGAGTCTGCCCTCGAGGAACAACTGTCTGGATCGTTCCCCACCCTGGGCCATTCCTCCGACACTAAACAAATTGTAACCTAGAGAGAATGTATAACCCTCAAGGAATGTCTATCCTACATCAACCTCCAAAAACAGACCATTCTTCAAAACTGCTCACAATTGTGAACTTCGAAAGAATGCGTACCCGGCGAGGCAGACCATTCTACTTGACCACTACTTAGAGTGACTGCCAAGAAGAATGACTGTCCTAGACCACTCCCCATGTTAACCACAATGAAAAGTCGTTGTCTATGATACATCAACAATCAGTTTGCCTCCCATGTTAACTACAATGGGAAGTCACTGTCCGTCAGAAATCTCAATCCACTTTCCGAACAGGAAAGCATCTGTCCAATCTGGACTACTTTTCAATTATAAAATAAATAATGTTTTTCAGTGCTCCCTCCTAACCAGAGAGTTATTTAAATCACAAAAATAAATGTTTTTCAAAAATATTTTTCCGTACCTTCTCTAGCCTGGAGAATCTTCCCTTTCAGCTAAGGGAGTTATTTCCACGATCCCCATCTTCTCTTGGAAATATGCAAACTTGATTATATATAGAGGTTTTGTCATGATATATGTTGTCTGCTCATCAGTGGGGATATACTCGAGCTTTACCTCTCCTTCCTAGACTTTATATCGAACAAAGTAGTATTTGATCTCAATGTGCTTCGACCTTTCATGAAACACTGGATGCTCGGATAATCTTATACAACTCTGATTATCACAATATATTATGGTCGATTCCGGAGTTTGATCAAATAAATCGGATATTAACTTCCTTAGCCATACTGCTTCTATGCATGCTTCACAAGCTGCCATATACTCTGCTTCTGTTGTACTGAGTGCGAAAGACTTTTGTTTCCTGTTGCCCCAAGATATCATAGCGGAGCCCAAGCTGAAACACATACTTGAAGTACTATTTCTGTCTTCTGCACTTCCTGCCCAATCAGAGTCTGTGAATCCATGAAGTTGGATATCACTGGATGCGGTATATCTCAACCCATAGTTTATTGTCCCACGAATATATCTTAGGACATGTTTTGCAGCTATCCAATGTTCTTGTCTAGGTTCCACCTGGAACTGACTTAATGTATTTACATCAAAGCAAATATCTGGTCAAGTATTTACCAAGTACATCAATGATCCAATTAGCTGTCAATATAGAGATGGATCTATTGGATCAGAATCTGGGACTTTCACTTTTCTTATATCTGCATTCATAGGAGTGTCCATGGATTTACAGTCCATCATTCCAAATTTTTGAAGGATCTTTATTGCGTACTTTTCTTGTCCAAGGAATACTTCACCATGCTTCTGCCATACTTCTGGTCCCAAGTAATAGTGCATGAGACCTAGATATTTCATATCAAATTCAGAGGCTAAATCCTTCTTGCACTGGATGATTAGAGATTCTTCACTTGTTATGAATAGATCATCAACATATAATAGTAGAATCACAGGTGTGTTGTCCATGACTTTGTAATAAAGGTTTGGATCTGCATGACTCTTGGAGAAACCAAGTCTTGTTAGATAGTTGTCCATTCTGGCGTACCAAGCCCTTGGAGCTTGCTTGAGTCCATATAGAGCTTTCTTCAATCTGCAAATGTGAATGTCTCTGGAATGTACCTCGAATCCTTGAGGTTGTTCAATATATACTTCTTCTTCAACAGCTCCATTGAGAAAGGTTGTCTTTACATCCATCTGGTGTAGATTCCATCCCATGGAAGCAGAAAGAGATATGATAGCTCTGATGGAGGTATACCTTGCCACCGGAGCAAAGGTTTCGTCATAGTCTTCTCCCTCCTTCTGGGAGAACCCTCTGGCCATGAATCTTGCCTTATATTTATCCACGCTTCTGTCTGTTGCATGTTTGATCTTGTATACCCATTTTGAGGTTACCACTGATTTATCTTTAGGTATGGGTACAATTTACCATACTTCATTTTTCATAATGGACTGATGTTCTTCCGCCATAGCTTCTTTCCATTGTCCCTTTTTAACTTCTTCTTTGAATGAGTATGTTCTTCATCTAGAAGTTTTGTCATGTATGCTGCATAACTTGAGAATCTTTTCGGTCTTTTGCTCTTCCTGGATGTTCCTTCTGGAACCTTGATTCTTTCTGCATCATGTAATGTGGCTTCAAGCCAAGCTGGTCATTTCTTGTTCTTTGGTATATTATCTGGATCAATGTTCTCACATAGCTCTATAGGATGATCAAGTTGATCCTTTTCGTTATTTTCGCTTTCTGTGTTTTCTTCATTTGGTTCTTCAATTTCTTCTTCTTCTATAGTTTCTTCAATAGATTTTCTAAAGGCCATCCTTTCATTGAATGTTACATCTCTGCTTACTTCTATCTTGTGTTGTTCTGGAATATATATTCTGTAGGCTTTGGATGAATCAATATATCCCACGAATATCCCCTTCTTTCTCGAGGGTTCTAGTTTATTTCTTTTATCTTTGGGAATATGAAATAAACTTGACATCCAAATATTCTTAAGTTTTCTACGTTAGGTTTCTTACCTGAGAATGATTCTTCCGGTGTCATGTCCTTCAATATGCGATGAGGGCTTCTGATCTATACGTATATTGTCGTCATTGCTGCTTCTCCCCATAGAAACATCGATAGATCTTGATCGTTCAATAGGGCCTTTATTGTTTCTTTGATAGATCTGTTCTTTCTTTCTGCTACACTGTTTTGTTGAGGATTATGAGGAATAGTTAGCTCCCTCCTAATCCCTGCTGATTTGCAGAATGCAACGAACTCCTTCGAGGTGTATTTTCCTCCATTATTTGTTCTTAATGTCTTGATCTTCTTGTTCGTAAGGTTTTTTATTTCTGCCTTGAATTCTTGGAACTTGCTGAATACTTCATCTTTTGACTTTAGTAGGTACATCCATGTCTTTCTTGAATA